>PQVD01000036.1:0-72677 GCA_003012265.1 Setaria equina
GTAGTTTACTTTATCAGTAATAGCTCACAGTTTCGAATAAAAGTCGGAATTTAAGCTAATATGGTAAGTTTTGAAGATTTTATCATAAAAGTGATGAAATTTGTCACGTTTACAAAAATGAAATATTTTCTAGAAAAGATGACAGATGTACAGAGGGTAACAAGAGCACAGGTTGCCGAACACAACAGCAGTAATAGTGCGTGGATTTGCATCGGGAATAAAGTTTATGATCTAACAACATTCTTGGATGAGGTGAGTTTAATTCTAAATGTTACGGCACTTCTCACATTGCATTTTGCCACTTTATACTTTTCTTAGCATTGTAATTTCAGCATCCGGGTGGTAATGAAGTATTACTGAGACTTGCTGGTCTTGACGGTACTGAAGCATACGAAGATATTGGACATTCAACGGATGCGCAAAATCTAAAGGAGAATTACTTGGTGGCCGAAATAGTTGATGTAAAAAAGCATAAGTTTGCTCAAAGATAGCTATAAAAATGTTTGAAAAATCTGTTTATTATTTTACTCGCAACCAGAAAGAAATTGACATACCATTTGTTTTGGTTTATTGTTCGAATTTTTGAAATTAATTGTAGGATTCCTGAAAAATTCTTAAAATTTATCTTTGAATTTGATGAGAAATGTGGATTAGGAATCTTTTGGCTTATCAATGAAACAATGAAAAAAACTTTTTTAAAGTTTAGAAATTCTCAAAATTTTAGTCCAAGTTGATAGTTGGTTGTTAATATTTGTACTGTTTTGGGAGGTATCATTAATTTCAGGCGGAGAAGATAACATATTCATACGATAAAAAGAAATGGTTCGAGAAAGAAGTTGATGGAACTAAAGATAAAAGGTAATTTTAATGAAACAATAAATGTTTAAATCGTTTACAACTATAGAAGAGATTTCTATTTTTAAATCTCTATCTTTGTTTAGCTTATTCTCACATCTTTTTGTAACAAATGTACAGTTCAATTATGTCTTCAACTAAATGAGAAGCAAATCTTGGGAACTGTGAGGATTTCAATATTAATAAAAGCAAGAAGCGATTATGAGATATCATTAGAATTGATGTCATATGTCATGGATATGACTTACCTCAATCTGTATTAATTCAATTATATAATAATTGGATAATTTAAATTTAGTGACTCTGGCGCAATCGACCCAATGATATATGTTGCATTTTTCGTCTCACTATTCGCTGTCATTTATTATTTCTTGGTATATTAATGCTATTTGATTCATTCATGTTTAAACGTATATTTTATTTTATACTGGTTGCCATAATCAAATCATTATTTATTCGGTTTGTACTTCTGCACCCTTTGTTACAGAGGAAAATATTGCAAACTTCTTTTTGTTTCCCATAGGGAGTTATCCAAATTGAATTTTCGATTTGGTTAATTGATCCGAAATACTAATTGGTACTCGTTGTTTTATACTTCCATCGGGTTGCAGAACTTCAGATTTTTACTATGACATTCCGCCATCCATCTGAAATTCCCTGAATAAATTCAAACTTTTAATATTCATAAATGATCAATTTTAATACTAGGCATTAGAAGAACTGGGAATTTTGCTTTGATTTAAACATTGTTAACGAATTCTGAAATCCCCTCAAAGTCTTAATTGGTCCATTTCTTCATTTATTTCTAATCGGAAAATTTTTGTAAAAAATTTCTTTTTACTACTACTGTAAATGGAAAAATGAGAAGCAAAAATTGCTGAGAGAATTAATGTAGGTTGTGGCCTTAGCAAAATGAAATTAACAACAATGTGAAGAATGAATAGAAATCTTTAGAGTTGCTGTGATTTCTATTTTTCGGTAACCAGCTTTTCTGATTTCAAAAAGCGTCATAATGTCAATAACGTTTCTTCTGGAGAAAAAACTTATTGGGTTCATTTTTAGCACGGATTCTTACAATTATCCTTAACATTCAGAAGCAAGTGATAACTGACAATGATATTAAAAAACATTCTAAAACACTGCTAAGTGATTAATTAATTCAAAATTTTGTTCTGCCAAAGTTCATAACTTTAAAAAATGAATAAATGAACCGAAAGGGGCAAAAGATACAAAATGTGAAGCCAGTTTTGCTGAATTAAAAGTTGGTAAGCATATTAAAGTTTAACTGTATAATAGAGATATATAATCTAATGACAGCTTCATGAAAACAACGATCATGTTGTTGGGGAATGTTCGAGTATCATAATGAATTTTCCATTGGTCTTTGCTATATTTTCCTGCAAATAGTATTAAATTGATAGCACTTTTTGGATTATTTGTGTGCAGCCGAAAGAATATCTTTGATGTAATTTATCTTTTAAATGGATATCTTTGTATTATAATTTACAGTATCGGAAATCATATACTTTAAAAGTTACTGCTTTTTCTTTTTTGCAAGCATTTACAAAAGGCTCATAAAAAATTAGTCTTATAAACGAGAATTTGATTCAGAAAAAGCAATAACTTTTAAATTCAAGTATAAATTTGAAAATATTCAAAAATTTTTTTGGAGCGTGGAAAATTTTTCACATCAGCTACATCAATCTTTTTCCTTGTTTAACACCCGCAGTAGTTTATCCAAAGGTATATTTTGTTTCCATTTGTCCAGTCAAATTGGTTTACGTATGACATCATTGTGCTCCTCGAAAGACAAAAATATTGGAATAAATAATTTTGATTAAATTTATCAATACTAAGTCTTTGATATTACTTTCACCACAAAATCATGCTTATAAGATCTAGAGGTTTTTGAAAATTGCAACATATTGAAGTTAAATTTATTAAAGATCACTTCGGTGCAGACAAAATAAACGTTTATCAGTGATTGTGTATTAGTGCTTATTAAGTCTAAATAAACTTTTTAATTATTTATTAACAATATAAAATCGCTTGTCTAATCTTAGGATAATTGATCATTATCATTTATCATAATATATTACAAAATTTCAGAGTCTCCACCGGAAAATAAAATCTGGGGAAATTTCTATGTAATGCCTTCATTATTTCAACATTTACTTCTAAAAATTTTTATGACTAATTTCAATCCTGATAAGTTTCATTCTCAAAACAAAACTTTATCACTCATCTCTATAAATTATCGTGTGTGTTATGTAACGAGACTGTCTCCAGAGGTGGAGTTTTCGTAATTCTGCAAATGTATTTTTTTTTTCGATTCTGATTTTCGTCCAACACGCTTTTAAAATCTTATAACACTACTGCAGACAAATAAATTAAAATGAATTTCTTTTTTTGGTATCCGATTCTCTTTGGGAATCATGCTTCTTAAATCAAAAACAAATTTCTAAAAAAAAAAAAAAAAAAAAAATTATGAAACACTTAAGTTGAAAGTTTTGAATTGGTAAGGCAATCATTTGCTAGTTATGACTATTTAAAAGCTAAGTGCCATGTAATGGTTATTTCTTCTATGTAATAATTTTTTTTTACAGCCAAAGCAATTTCAATTGCAGTAAAATTTTTTCTTTTGATGCTATTATTTTAACAGTTTTTTCCTCATATTAATGTGTCGTATAATTTATTTCAATAGCATCTTATTGTCTTCCTTCAGTTAATTTATTCCCTCAAACTTATGATTAAAATGTCTAATGCAGGTTATTTGTTCAAGCGTTTGTTTCAGAAGTGAACATATACTTTGAATCTCTTTGCGGATTTTAAGCCTGCGAAAAAGTTATCGTAAGAAAAAGAGTGGTAATGGAGTATAATTTGTAACTAATTTCGAAATAAATGAACAATGATTTATAATTAATTTTGAAACAAAATATTTTAAGGGAAACAAAACATTTGAAATGTAATTTAATAATTTTGACAATTATTACTTGTACATATCGGATTGCCACTAATTCTTAATAAAACGACACAAACGTTGGCGGTAAAAAAAAATAATTTTGATCGATGGAAATTACACATACCAGCTCACAGAACGGTCGAATAACACTTTTCTCTTCGAATATTTTGTAGAATATTCTCTTTATTTGGGGACAACTTCTGAGCTTTTAAACAACCGCTTTTTAGTCTTATCAACTCACAATTTCACTCAGTGTATCATTTTTTCATATATTTGAAATTGTTTGTTTATTTATATTTTAATAATGTTAGAAATCTATGGGCATTTTCAAGCCACTGCTGTCAGCTTTCATTTCAAGTCATAAGATTATGTGTCAAGAATTTCTTTATAAGTTGAATAATTGTTTATTTACTTCAGAGGGAAGCATTTGATTGATGCCAGGTTCAAACGTATGAGTCTATCGAAAATCTCATCGGATCATCATCCCATGCATATACATTCCAGAGAATGAAGTTATGGCTTTGGGCAGTGGTCCTAATTATCGTTACTGAAATAACTGCTATGCCGTCAAAAAGAACTGCACAGATTAAAAAAAGAAATTCAATCAGGTTTTTTTCTTGATTTCATTTATTTTCAAAATAATTTTCTGTTAAGATTTCGAGGATTTATTATGATATATCATTCAGAATGAACAAGTTTCAGTATTTATAGTTTCAAAATTCATTACTTTAATACAGAACAATTGAATTTATGAAACTTCAAAAATCTTGATTGCGCTTGAATTTTTACAAATTTCTATAAGTTTAGAAATTTATTTCATGACTCTTTGTTCTTCTTTAACTTGACATATATTAGAACTGTCTTGAAAATTTTATCAGATTTTAAACTAGAAAAACTTATTGAAATAAGCTTGCTTAGATTCGTCATTAGTTTTAGTACAGATAATACCAAGTCAAGGCATTCATCTTCAAAAGAAATGATCGATCAAGTATGGGCGAAAGTAAAATGGTTAGCTGAAACGACTTACAATAAAACTTTCTGGACAATCGCAGGATTTTTTGATGGCAAGGTCTTTTCTCCTGGAGAAAACTTATTAAACCAAGATTTTTTTTAATGACCAGAAAATTTGAAATTGTCTCTCTTGCAGCAATTCATTTCTAATATTCAGTGTTGAAATCTCAAAAGATTGAGAAAGCAATGTGGGCTCTGATAGGCTAATTATTGAAATATTCGTTTATTTGTTTTTCTAAACGAACTAAAACACTAACTTTGCAAAATTTGTTTCACTACAGTATACAAAATATGGCATAATAAAAAACAAATTCTAGCAAGTACTTTGCAATTTATGATAAATATATACCTTTTATACCTGCACGTAATTTTTAGCGTTCTTACACGTTGAAGCTCTTCGGAAAGACTATTGCGATCGTGATGCCACGGATGCCACGTAGCCGAAAAGAAGCTAAAAAACATTTGGATGCTATCCAGAAAGCAATTCATCAGAATTCGAGTGTTAGATGTCTAGCTGCAATTTACTTGAACATAGCGTAATCCATTTTTATTGCTTCGAATTCTTCTTTTTTTGTCTCTGTATCAAGTTTTTTTGTTGAGATTTGAAAAATCACATGGTAGTTATTAATACTGCGTAAAATCAGCGTCCTAAAAAGAATCGTATTGATTTACTAGTTTGTTTTGTTTTGTTTTTTTTTTCTTTTTTTTTTTAATTTTAACTTCTTGTCCAAAAATTTTGAAATTATCCTACTTTCTCAGGATTTTTGTAATTGGTTACGCAATATTATTCACTTACAACATACACTGTTATTTTCGCTGCCGTCAAGCTTGGGAAGCGGAAGATGACGGAAAGCCAATATTTACATCCGATCATTATTCAATTGCTGATTCGAACTCGCCAGGAAATCCATCATCTACTGTCAGAAAGTAAAGTAGACTTATCACGCGCATAAAAATTTCCACTTTATTTCATTTAGCCAATCACCTTGATGTATAGCGAAATCCATTAATTAGTTTAACTCTGTTTTAACAATTAGTTACTTTGATTAACAGTGAATTACTTTATATAAGTGCAACGCTAATACATTGATTCTTCAATGTCTTTTGCAGAACGATCTTTTTTGTTGGTATTATTATTTTCCAGTCCACTGCAGTTCTGTAAAAGTTTAATCATCGTGAAGATGATTACGAAATCAGTATCTGATACTAACTTTCTTTACTCGGAATATTTTCCATTGTGGTATAAACCGGAATGCATTGTAGTATAAACCTGTTTTTAAGGGAACGTATATAAGAATAGATGTATCCTAAGATGTATATTTTAATGCTAATTAGGCACCTCAGCAGTTCACTTGGATTTTTATTTATTTGTTCACCAACCAATTAATCACTAGAATATTACACTTGAAAATGGTATTTTATTTCTAGCCAAAAATTTCTGAAGACTTTTTATTTTTTTTCTTTAAATTTACCTTTCTTCTGTTTTAGAGTAGCAGTATCAAACACACCGAAGTTTTCAGTAAGTCCGGCAGAAACGATTTTAGAAGAAACAATGAGAAGTCAATTCATGGAAGAAAATACACTAAAAAAGTCTTCAACTGATGGTTCTAACAAAGAAATGTAAACGATTTGCAGTATTCCGAATGCATATTCTTAGATTTATTTGATGTTTTGATTTAACAAGCTTGTCAATTGTCAAATGACAAACATCTGATAGGACAATAAATTAGGTGCAATGGTATTATAAATTGTTGAAGTCTTGAATGGCTTGTCACTGTTTTTAGGATCTGTGCACTAAGAATTCTCATTTTTCCAGTCGTTTCTACTAGTTTTTTTTGATTAACCTAATTAAAATTCATACTTATAAAATTTAACAAATAACTCGTTTTTCTTACAGAGAGACTGGAAATGGTTCGTTACTGAATGTGGAACAGTTGAATTCAGAAGCTAGTAGTCATGACGATGCTGTAAGGTCAGATTGCAATGATAACATTTTCAGTTCCATCTCTAGGAATATGAAACACGGCCTGAAGGATTTCAACAGTATTAAATCCATTCGAGTCATAGAGGTTTTAGCTAGAAAAATAGCTTATTCAAAAACTCTGAGAAAAACACTTGCAGAGCACTATCACTTGAAAAGGAATTACCAGTGATTAAGACAACACTGAAAACGTTGGAAAGGAGCGGAGAACTAGAAGAAGGGTTTGTTTTTCTTATTTTTTTTTTCTTATTTGTATAGTAAGTCGGAAAATCATTAATTAACGTATTTGTCTTTGAGAACAAGATGATGCATAAATTGGAAGAATTTCTACTACTAGAATGGCAGCGAGTACTAAGGCGAGATAAAATATCATTATAGCAGATTCTGTAACGCCGGTAAACTTTTTTTTTAAAAAAAAAAAAAAATAGTTAATTAGTTTGCAGTTCGCTTGCTGTACGGGGAATGTTCAATACCAGCGATGAAACATCATGCATGTTACTCTTAAGGTTATTTTGTTCGAATCGTTGAGTGATCCTCATAAAGCAAAAAATTGTCAATTTTTAATCTAGCTAGGATGAAATTTATGAATTCAATCGCACACTTTTCCTTTCCGTATTGATGTTTCGAAAGAATGGAAATGAATGACACTCTTTTATAAACTTTTAAATTATGGAAAGAATTCTTTCAATTATTGCAGGCCTGAAAGTAAAAATTGAATACAATCCGAAGCAGTGCCAAAGTGGTTGAAGATTTATTGACATTTAATAAAAATTGTGCTGCTAATATCATTCGAGCTGGAAATTTCCGTGAAAAATATTCAACTAAAATCAAACGAGTACATTTCAATAGTAGTACAAGCTTATGTTTGGACAGAAAATGACAGTGAAGAATTGTGCGCTAACAATGACAGAAAATTTTTCGAAAACTGCTGGAAAAGAATGTAAACTGAAAGTAGAGAATTTGTTTCGCCAAGTGTAGATTTAAATAAAGAGAAATTTTCGTCAGCAATTGTCAAAAAGTTCACACTGATTGAAATCTTTTGGATCCAAAATTGTTTTCTTTCTTTTCTGTTAAGGATGAATTTGTGGAATTCGTTTTTGAAATTTCCAAAAACCTGCGTATTGGAAAATGAGTCGTTGGCATAATAGGCAAGGCAGACTGTTGTTCATCAAGAGGTAAGGAAACAAATTACTCTTCAAGAACTGTCAAATTTCTAAGAGTCGAAAAGTGAACAGCGAAGGAGTATCTTTTCCTTCTTCTCGCATATTAAGAACTCTCAATGATGAAATCAAAATTTGTTTGTTATTTTTGTGATTTGTTAATATTCCACTGTGTTCTTTGTCATAATTGTCTACAGCTCTTTATTTCAATAAATATTTCTTTCCAAGTAAAACAAACTCTAAACAAAGAAGCTTTGGTTGCTGGAATTTTGGAAGAAATGCAGACTATGAGAGCCGAAAATACCATAGAAATGTTGAATGAACTGGCCACCAGATTACTTGACTCGTAAAATATCATTATTTCGGTTTTTTCCTAAGAAAAAACACGTAACGTGGAATGGAGCTGTAACACCAAGTAAGAAATATTGGAACGACTGACTGCACCACTCATCCGGGGTCGAAAGAGTTTGGGAAAGCGAGAAGTAGCGGTAATTGTTTTCGAGGTAGTAATAATTTGCTAGCAACAATTTGGTCTCAATTAATGGTAGCAAAGAAGCAAGAATTAATCAATTGAAAAATGATGCATTTTTCTGGAATGGATATTTTAAAAATTAACGCTGAAATTGTTCCTTTCAGGTTTTATCTAATACACTATGGCTTCACTACCACTGCTTCATGATGATGTTGAATTTGGCTTAATTCTTAATTACAGTGAAGGGATAGAAGAGAAAAATACGATTCAAAATTGCTCAAAAAGGAAATGTCCGCGTTTTTTTGATTTTCATTTCGACAAAGTGACTACAGATTTGGCAACTGTGGCTAGTAGATTAGGTGTTATTCCAATCATTATTATTTTTATCTTTGTCAATACTTTTATCAAGTCGCTCATGAGATACTCGTTATCGTTGTTTAAATTGTATCTGATATAAAGAATAAATATTGCTAGTGCATTTTAATTTAATTCAAAAATTCAGATAGTGAAAACTCTTTTTTGTTAATGCGCGATAGATCAGTTAAGAAATTCTGTGCGACTTTTCATGTCAGAATTATGCCTGAACCGCATAGTTTTAGGATTTCTGCGGAAAGTTCTCGGTATACTATCTTTACAATTCTTCGCTACAGCCGTAATTTGTAAATTTTTGTTTTCAACCTGGGAAATTCATTTCTTCTTGCATCAGCAGTATGTTCCTTTTCTTTCACATTTAAATTGTACTGTGTTTTTCGTTATGGTAAGTATGTTTTTTCTTTTATTGTTGCTAAATATTTTAGGATTATGTATTGATAAATTAGTCGACAACAACGACTTAATAGGTAAAATACCATTCAAGTTCTCGGATTCCTCTCTGAACTTGTTTTATCTTCATGGATTCTGTTTTGATTTTTCTGCCTAATATCAAACGATTGTCTTAGCTCTCGTTAAAATCACTATATGGATCGGGAAATATAATTTTTAATTCTTGTGAATAAGTAGTTTGACCTTCCTCGATTTAATTAGTTCTGGGAGTGACAGTTTTCAGGTGTGCACGAATTTAGTTACTCCATTTTAACGATTTTTGAGCTCTGGCAACTTTATTATTCTTCAAATATGAATATATAAATCGATATCTTATCAAAAGTAATTTTCAGTAATGGTTGCATCTTAGTAAGTATTTGTCGGGTAATTCACAAATCTGTTTGTAATTTTCCTATTTACTACATCAGCATATCTAAAAGACAAAAGGAGAAGTCGTTAATAGATTTAATCTTTCGCCAGGTACAGGTTACTGCTAGTTGCTTGTACATTCCATCACTTAATAATACCTGAGGAGGTTGAAGAAAACTGGAAAGAAAGGGATAGAAAGACCAAAATGAGGATTATTCTGGATGTCTTAGATTATTTCTAGTAATCTAGACACAGAACCAATCCTGGTAATTTTGTGAGTGTTCATATGGATTTCACTATTCTCCCTAGCAACTTCGAGTTTTCCGAGTGTCTTTTCTACTTCTCTTAGGTTACATTTTAATAGCGACCATTTTTACTAATTGGTAGGATCTCGTTATATGTGGATTATGTCGATGAATTCGATTTTTATTAGATTCTTGAATTAAGATATGTTGTACAACTTCGTAGTTTTCGGACGAAATATTATATTCCTTGATCGTATATAAACGCTTCCTTTTTCAAGTATGAATAAGAAGTAAGATAAGTTCTTTTTATGTCTAACAGATCTTGACTGTATATTGCAGTTTCAAAGTTACTCCAGAATTCGCATAAAAGTAGTGGGTTCTGATATTCCCAAAATCCATAATATTTCGCAGTTATTCTCGTTCCACTCCTAGAGTTCCCTTTCGACCACTATCACTTCTCCAATTTTCCTCAGCCTTGTTGCAATAATAAAGAGTAGAAGTCACTTACAGTAATCCTATCTGATGAAAGATCTAATTTATCCATATCGTCGACGACCTTCTCTTTATCTTGGGTGAGCTAATGTAATTTATGGAAGTGTCACAAACAATGGTTGCTGTGTATAATTCCCGCCACTTAGAACTTTGTTTGCAGCTTTGCTAACAGTAGTAAAGATGTCATTCAGGCATAGATTCAGCTCATTGAATTTTGAGTTGGTGAATTTCTTTTGCAACACTCTGTGGTTTCTTTATTTGAAATTACTTCCCAACAGATGCTGTAAGTTGATCTTAACTTACAGTCCGGTTTTTTATTGTTAATTTAGAATATTTCTGGAAAAATTTGAAGACATTAGCCAATCTTTCAAGAGATAAGGCCTAGAAGTCTATCGATTATATAAAGTAGTTCTGTCATAAAAGCTGAGACTAATACAAATGTATTTATCAGCTGAGCTATAGCCAAATATAAGTAGTGTTGTTGAAGTTAACACCATATTGGGAAGAGCGTAAGTCTAATGAGAAAAATTTTATCATTGAAATACAAGAAGTACAATAAAGTGGGGGAAAGGCTGTTATAAATCTTGAAATAAGTTGACAACTGCTTTGGTTCTATTAGTCTGACATGCTTCGTCAAATTTCATTCCTCGCTCTAGTGCTGTTCTGTCACTGACTGGATTCTGTAAATCTTGCTAGCACTAGATGTGAAAAAAAAAAAAAACTTTTTTTGCTGCTGTTGATCTCCAGTTTAATTTAGCCTCTCTCCATGTAATTAACACAATACTCCCTCTTTGTACCCTTTTCTTTGAAGCCTAATTGTTTGAGTAAATTTAACATGAAATAAGGCAATTTAGAGTAATCTGTTTCTGATGGAAAATCAAATCATGGAGGGTTGAATATATTTAATGAATAAGCTGATGCGGGTATTAAACTTGTTGCAAACAGTTATTCTTCTCTGGAAAGTGGGATTTTTGCTGATCGTATATTGAAAATATTCAATGAAGGATTTATGCATTTAATGACTTTCAATTAAGAACATATCTCTAAGCTGTTTATTTCAAGTCAAAAAATAAATTAAAACAGCTTAAGAAATAGAAATGTTATTTTTATTTGGAGGTGAAAAAAATTTCCTTTCGGAAAAAAAGATGGAATAATAACCAGAATATGGAAAAGATGCTATACTTGGCTGCAAATATTGGATTGGTTTTAGAAAAAGTAATCGCATCGCTAAGCAATATTTTTATTGTATTTTGAAATAAGGTAGTGCACAAATGTCCATCCAGGGTGTTTTATTTTCAGATTATGAATTGTATTTGTTTCAGGTTATGGATTGTACTTGTTTCGACTCTCCTTTCATTTATCTTGCTCTTCGCAACGTTTATCAGCGCTCGTTTAGTACCTTTGAATTACATTTTGCTGGCTTCTTGGATTGTGATGCACTCCATTGCTGTAGGTGTTGCTGGTGAGATTGGTTTTGGTGTTTTTTATCTATTCAGTCAGCTATTAGTAGTGTGATAATGCAACTTTTGTTGACCTTTATGCTTTTAATATTTCCTTTTTCATTTCCTCTCATTGCAACTGAAGATAAATAAATGAGACATATTGCTTATTTGCCATCGTTCATGTTGAACTGCATTTGAAAAGGAGTTGTTATCAAATTCTTACTTTTACAATGGTTGATTTTTCTTAGTCCTCATTTGACAAACTTCAAACATTAGATACAAAATACCATTTGACACTTCCAATCACATTAATTAATCTACAGGATCAACAGTCAAATCGCTAATGATTATAACAATTAAAAAATCGTAACACAACTCATATAAATAGTTATTCCTGAAGAACTCATAACTCTCAAATTTTTTTCGAACTATACGAAGGATTTTATATTTACGTATTTTGAAAAGTTTCAGTTTCGTTCTTCGACGCTAAAGTCGTAATTAGAGCAGTGGGCCTAATAGCATTGACTATCACCAGTCTTTTCATTTATACACTTCAGTCAAAGCATGATTTCCAGAAACGTTGGGCTGTACTGTTCAGTGTTTCCTTAATATTTCTCACTGCTTGTGTCATGCATGTAAGCATTTTTTCATCAAAGTTTGTTTTCATTTAAATATTATTTAATTCAATTACCAGGTTTTCGGATACGAACTATAACTGCAAAATTATCAAGTTTAATAGGCTAATTTATTTAAATGGAGGAATTTTCTGTGAGAAAATGAGTAATATATAAAACCCTTAAGAAAGTATAATATTTTTTTGCAGCTGTTTATTGAATCATCCTTATTTGAGTTCTTGGTGGCTACATGTGGTGCTATTCTGTTTTCCATATATTTAATATTTGATATTGATCGTATCATGCATCAAATTTCATCGGAAGATTATATCGAAGCATGCGCATCACTGTACTTAGACATTATCAGTTGTTCTTGAGAAGCCCGCAGATTTTGAATGAATTTAAGCAGGATTAGTTTAATGTAATTTGGCTGGATAAAGATTTTCTCATTCGTTGTACGTTGTTTCTTTCTTTTTTTTTCTAGTTGAAGAGGATTAATTTCTTCTTACTTTCAATATATTTTAAACACATATTTATATTTAAATATATATATTTAAACAAAAAACTATCATGCTGATAGTGAAGTAACTATTTCCGACCCTTTACCGCAAAGCTTATTGTCATGGAAGATGATGGGAACAACTAAATCTTAAGCAGTCTTCCTCTGTACAATCTGATCCTTGGCTCGTATTCATCGATAACACAGAAACGAGATCTGCTTGATCCTTCCTAAGTGTTAATCAAGTAACCATTTCTTGGGAATTCCCAGATGAGCTTATTGTAGCTAATCGTCGCAGTTGAAAAGTAACCTCGCTTTGTTACTTCTGGTATTATTATTTATGATTTATGGATAAAATTAGTAAGGCTTAACTTTCATTCTAGTTCAACTACTTTTTATCTAATACACGATATATTTGCTCAAAGCGAATGTCAGTACGAATCTGTCTACAAGATGAACTGAAATGGCTAATGTTTCCTGAGAATATATGAATATAATTTCAATCAGCAACCAATACAGGTTCATTCATTTGGGATCCGATATATGATATATATCATACATGTACTGGTGGTTGTTATTTGTTCCCATACGTTCGCTCTGAAAGACTTGTTTAGTGCTCTGTTTCACGAATACTCTATAAACACATCTAAAATTACTAGTGGCCTCTTCAAGTAATTGATAAGTTTGCCTTCTAGTCTTAATTTTCTCTGTATAACTTTATCTTGGTAGTTTATGATTAAGAAAACGTTAGATAGATTCATGTGTCGCTTTGTAGTCCTCAAAATAATGGTTATTGTCAGTTATCTAATACTGAATTTCTTCGGTCAGTGTTGTTAATTCTCTCCAGAGATATTTTTCAAGGAGCTCAATCCTTATTTTGTCAGTTCGATTAATCTTCCACAGATTTTTCCGCTCCATGGTGTCTTGGACTTGAACTAATTCCTTTCACCTGCTCGTTTTTCCCGCAGTTTTGAAAGTTAAATGAAATTGATGTGTACTGTGCTGAAGATTTCTTCCAGATAGCAGATTCCAGATATGAACCTCAGAATGTGAGAAAGGTTTCTGTTCTCAAATTTTCAATTATATGGGAAATCTGTATAGGATTTTATTCATTTTTCATTGCGCCTTCACACTTTTACAGAGAATGAGTTTTCACCCAAATCGATACTGACTTATGCCAAGCAGTGATTTGACGTGACAAAACAGTTCATAATTTCTATTCAGCTTTCCCGTGCTTTTCTACACAATCAACTATATATTATCTGTTGAATTTGCTAATATTCCCTTTGAATTGTTCCAGTGGTCATTATCACGTACACTACTGATCTGATCTTAAATACCTATTAGTTCTAATATTATGAAAGAATCGATTTAGAAATGGTTTCCTTGTACATGCAACATTACTTCAGATATCATTTTCGGGTTCTATATCTAGCTAGAGGAAGAAAAATTTGGTTGTAATTGTTACCTTTTCCTTAATCTGATGACCGAGAATTTATTCACTTCCAATAAACAAATGAGTTGCTTCCAATCGTCTCATAATTTATTCAGTTAATTCTGTTTTGTCGATATCAGTCTATATTAATTGTAGCCAGTTGGCCATGTTTGCTTCATTTGGGATGATCATTTACACTTCTTTTGTTAACAAGTGAAGCTGGATTCATTTCCACTTACTAGTTTTCTTGCATTTTGAGTTGATCCGCGAAGTTTTTCATGATATATCACAATTGAGAATTCGTACTAGTGATGCTGGTGGATGCTAGCAGGTTCTATATACTTAAACGTTTTTTATTGATGATATCCTATTATTCACTGAATCAGGATTTTGAAGTCGCTTGTACTAACAAATTCTTTGACTACCTTTCCTGCAATTGTTTAGCCAGTAGAGAATTCAGTAATGTTCAACTTCCACTTTTTCTGTTTGTGCTAGCCTATGGATAATTTTTTCTTTGTTGTGTTCCTTGTTGTTTATAATTTGTAATAAAATTAATTATGCTTAATCTTTATTCCATTCTTCTGCTTTCTTTTTTTTGCATAACACGGCTCAGTTGACTTTTCATTTAATCACGGTGAATCCGTTTGGGAGAAATATTCCAGTGAATTGTGTAGTCAAATAAAACAATTGTTAATCTTTTTTCTCTAACAACTAAATTGAAAATATCATTTTAGTGGATAGTCCTGTCTGATTTAGGTCATAATTATTTCTTATCATTTGAACCACTGAAAAATCTAGGATATTGTTAGGCTGGACTTTCCTGTTTAGATAATCATTATTAATTCTTTTTATTGCTGATCTGAATCAGTTATTTATTAAAAATGAAGCATCATCAACGTCGATAGTAGTAGTCCTTTGATGAAAAATGTCTGGATGGGTCGACAGTTCTAGTAATGAAGTACAAATACTTTCAATTCTTAGAATTAATAAGTTTGCCAGTAGTTAAACTACGTAATTAACTTCATTTTTTACGAGAACAAAAATCCATCTAAAAAAATAGAGTCTTCAAATCCTTGTATAATGATTCAGTTTGTGAGAACATTTAACAACTTGTTCATAAGATGAATTCTAAGAAATGGTTAAACGGTTAATATGTCTCCTAAAGAAAATATGTGAATGTGACTTATAAGCAATTATGCATAAATCTTTTGGATTATCTCCCAATTCTACTTAATTTTACTTGAGACTGTATTGGATAGATGGAATTAGTTGCGCAAAAAAAGAAAGCCGAACATTAGAACAGGAAATTATTTGAGCAAATAGAACTCATAAGCAGAATGAAAACTAAGTCTAATATAATAATTAAAAAAAAACCAAAAATAATTTCATCAAGAGATGAATGATGAACACTAAGCTGATGCTTCGTACTGCGTGCGGTTCCTGATAGTAATTTAAGTTCAAACAGCACTAGTTTTTTAAACTAGATAAATGGCAAGCAATCAGTTCATTTATTACGTTTCGGCAAATCAGGTGCTGCAAGCCGAGTCCTTTGATTTGTTCTCCAGAACGACAAAATATTTCGCACTGTGGTGCACTGCAAATTACAGTATCACTTATGGTTACTTTAGCTGATACATATTTCAACTCTATTCTAAAGTTTATGATTTAAGCATAATTATAAACAAAACATCTTCATGATTCTGGTAAAACCATCTTTTTGTTGAGAAATTTATATAAAATTTCATTTGCTACGTTTTTGTCAATCTAAATCATTCTACTGAACTAAAAATTACCTCTTGACAATTATTTGTTTATACCTGCAGCACTCACTGTTGTCATTTCCATTCGAAGCACATTGAATGATTGGTAATACATATAAAATTCCGCATAAACTTGCATCTAATACTGCATTTATCTAAAATTTAAGAAACTTAAAATCTTTACTACGAAATAAAATTTGTGCTATTTGAGATGAAACAGAAATTAAAATGATCGTTTTGGAAATGGAATTTTTTCTTACCTCAGCTTCAGTTACATTATATTTACACAAATGCTGACAGCCAGATGGAATCAGTTTCTCGCGGCAGCATCTTCCATATTGAAAATTGGCTTCTTCAATTGGTATACATGGTGAAAAGTTTGGTGCAACACCACACTGTGCTATAAATAGTTTTATTTACGTATTAGCATAGTAAACTTATAAGAATTATAAAAAGACACTTTCCTTTGCAAAAACCTAATCAGAAATGACTTCCATTATGCAGAATATTTTCATTTATTAAAAGTATACTTTATTTATCGCAATTTAATACTTTTTTTCGTTGTTCTCTGTTCTTCTGTGAAATTATTATTAAGATCAGTCAGATCATGACTGTATAACCAGTTTAACGTTATTTGACGCACCATTTTAAACGAACGTAATTTCCAAAGTTTTCCGTTTAATTTTTCATGAACTGAAAGAAATTTGTATTAAAATGTTAAAATCTTCTAAATATTATCAGCTAATATTTCGACTATTTAGGTAGGTATAAATTCATTTATTACGTAACCTTTATTACGTAGTTATCAGTTATTTCATTTATTACCTAGCCTTTCTGAATTGAGGCTCTAGGTGATGGAAAGTGGCATGGAGACAGAAATTAGACCTGATTCTGGTACAAGTGCTGTCACATCAACTACTGGCTCGTAATCTTCACCAGTTGTCATGCTAACCAATGATTCATTCTCGTCACTGCTTGTTGGAACAGGTAAATATCTTTGTTTGGGTATATTGCGAAACGACGGTTTTCGGTTTGTTCGTTTCTACAATTTCTCGAAATAAAAATGCCGCATTTATTACAATGTTACTGAAAGCTTGATCTGAATTAATGAATTTCAAGTACCATGTAAAGTACCAAAATTGGGTATAACTTTACGATGAAATATCATAGTGCGTGAATGACAGTAGTTAGATGTTTACTATGGTATCTATAAATTAGTCTGTTATAGCTAGCAGATTAGACACGAATTTTAGCATACTGCATTGATTTTCTTGAACAATGTACAAATTGAATTGATGCAAAATTTGGTAAAATCACTTTTTTTTTCTCTCTGTAATGAATTGAAGTGATGGTGAGCAAACTGATATGATGTCGTTTACATAAATGAAAAGATAGAGTGGAATAATTGTATGATGTATTGCACAAATAGGACATACAATTTTGATTTTAAATGTAATTCCTAGTCGACGGAACAGTGATGTAATTTCTTTAAATTGCAAATCATATATCTAATGGTATTGAGAGTATAATGGATAGTATAATCTAATGTATAGTATAATAGTATGAATCTAATAGTACAATCTAATGATACTGAGAGTATAATGGATACTACTACTGTTAATCTGATTGCATTTAATTTTACCTTTTTACCAAGTTGTAAAGCAACAAGTATTTACAAATTATTGAGAAGATGTAGAACCACTGATTTCTTTTCTAATGCACATGGAAATAAATATCTTAATTTCTATTTTGAAATTTCTTAATTTCTTAAAATAAATAAACAAATTTCTTAAAATCTTAATTTCAAAATAAAAATTAAGATATTAGTGCAAGGAAAACATTTTAAAGTGATATATACCATTTGAACAGTGCTGTTCGAATTTGTTGCCTCACCATCATTCACATTATTTCTTCTATAAATCGTTTGGGAAATATCTATCGGTTGCTGCCTCACATCCATATCTGGATATTTCTTCCTTATGAGATTAATAAAAGTGACTTTTGTTACTGTTCAAAAAATGAATTTATTTGTAAGAGCATGAAACTAAAATAACCTGGCATGGAGGATGTCGTGAATACATTGATAGCGGTACTAATCTTGACGAAAGAACCGGTAGTGATATTCGAAGTAGCGTTCACAAGTGATGAAATAAAAATTTGCATAAAAACTTAGAAGCGAAGTTACCAAAATAAATCTCAAACAGTCTAATAGTGATAAACTTTTATGAAATTTTCACTGCCTTTTTTGTATCACATTAGTGAATTTAACTAAAACACATTTCTTACTCATTGATTTAAAGAATCATTTGTAGTATTTACAGTTATTGTTATTTGTATTTTAAAGCAAAATATTCTTTTCTTATTTTCAAACTGTAAAATCGACGAAATCCATTAATTGGGCTATAGCCAATTCGGAAATTTACTAGGTAAAACGAGTATGCATAAATTAGAACAGAATGGAAGAAACCACGCTTGTAGAAGTCTTGATCACAACGTATATCGAAACATTGCTCGTGGCAAAAGTTACGAATACGTGTTGTGCAGCAATACGTGATAGGTATTCGGAAGCAGTCAAGTTCAACAATTCGTTCCGTCGACGGTATTGCAAATAAATCTTCCTCAATTCCCAATTTGATAAATATATAAAGCACAACTATAAATAATAACATGTCGTCCAGGAATTTATCCTTAATTAGTTTTAAATTAAACCAAATTCTAACTTCTCCAGAAAAAATCAAGACGAAAATTACAATAATGAATTCAAACTTTCACTTAAAATATCACCAGTATTTTTCTTAGAAATAGAAATTTTCTTTTTTAGAAATTAAGAACTTTAACTATATCATTATGTCCTTTTTCCTTAAATACAAAAAACAGTATCGCTCTCAAATAAATTTTCCTTTTGATATTCCAACTATTAATTATCATTTATTGATAGGGATAAGAAGCGGAAGAAAAAAAGCCATATTTAATGCTTTATTTATTTAGAAGTGCCGTGAACATGCAGCATCTTTCCCAGATATTCAGGTCACTTTGGGAATTTTGAAAATTAATAATAAATATGAAGCAAGATAAATTAGGAGGAAAACAAATTTATAGTAAGAAGCCGGAAGTGAAACACGAATCAGAAGTGAAAAGTTGTGATGTTTTCCGGATAAAAATTCAAAAAAGAATGTTTCTTCTAGGACGATTAATATTCGGGAAAACGATAGGATAAACAAATCCTTCGAATTCAATTTTATTTTGAGGAAATTTCACAGAAATTTTTGTTGGCGACACCTTAAAATAGAAAAACTTGTAGGATAGAGTAATTAATTAAAAATGAAATTTCATAAAAACATGTATTCACAAATTAGAAATCAAAAAAAAAAAAAAGATTATATGAAGAAATAATACAGCAATTTTTTGTAATCATCGAAGCAACTAAATGGACAACTGCCATCCTCTTCCATTTTATCACCAAATTCTAATCGTTATTCATAGCCTACGGCAAAAAAGAGTAAGACTACCGAAAGATGTGATGGCTATACGGATGGATAAATGATGGTAATAGACGAAAACTGCAACAGTTGCTATTGATAGTGGCATAGCATTTCATTTAATATACTTCATTTTTCATGAATCACTTTAAAAGAACTGGCTTACATTGTTATAATTCTCATCCCTTTTTCTTCTAATCTTATAAACCCATTTTTGTTGTTGCAAATTTTCTTTTTTTTTTATTTTATATTTGTCATTAATTATAGGATGATGATTAGGCTCCTTTTATGAATTATCAAATTTATCTGCTAAAATTTTATGCCTTTTCTATGCATCTTGTTTAATTTCAGATCTTTGACCAAAATGGTAAAAAAGCTTGCATTAATGAGCAATGAGATTTCGCACCTTTATTTTGATATAAATAAGAAAAATAAAATTATACGAATCTTTTAATTCGTTTTAGGTTCACTGATAATTGGAATTACAACAAGTCTATATCAAATAAGCTTTTACAACAATCCTTTGGAAGGTAAAAATATTCTTGAAGTAATTTTATTTAATTCTTGGATTTTTTGAAACTGTAAAAATAATCCTTATTACAAATTTACATTTTGACTTAAAATGCATTCAAAACAAAAAGATTGCTTTTTTTGATCCACCAAAAATAATATTACTGTAAGAAGTTGAGTAAGGTGGTGTTCGGCATTTTTTATGAAGAAATTCAGAAACAAAATGACTCCAAAACTTATTTCATTATGTTGTATTAATAAATGAGAAATTTTGCAACTAACCATACGTATTATTTTTGACAACAAATGACAATAAAAGAAATAAAAACATTTACTGACAGTTATTACAAGTCAAATTTATACATTTGGTAGATTATTCGAAATATTATTTCATTTTTGTATGTTGAAATGCAAATTTCAGTCGTACTTCTCATATACTTGTAATAGATATTTTCATTTTGGCCGAAAGAAACTTCCTGTTAACAAAAGCTTTAAATCAATGTTTTATTAATGATCATCATAAGCAGAGAAAACCTAGTTCACATGCATGACTTTCATATGTAATTCTATGATCATAACGATTAACCTTGCTGGTTTCAAATCTAGTTCTGTTTGAATCCAAGTACTGTTACGGCGTCAAAATATTTCTAGTCACTCTCTCGATCTCAATCATCATTATCACCATTGAATTTTTCATTACATTCAATCCATTCTAAACATATGGATCATTGTAAAAGTTTTATCGAAATGAATGAAGCTCAAACCTTATCAGAGTTCTCAAAATTTTGCGACTTAGCGCAATCTATCCAATGTTATAATAATGATAACTTAATTTTATAATCGAAATTTATTTATTGAATGGTATTGTAATTTCCAAGACACAAAATCTGCAAATGTTAAAAAATATAAAACAAACAAATTTAAAGTGAATTGCAGCTTCATCGATGGTTTTCTTATATGGTGAAAAATTTTTTGAAGAACGAAGGATATAAAAATGAACCGAAGATGATACTTGGTAAAATTTTATGTTTAAATTTGCTGATAAAGTTCTTGATAAGCTCTGAAGCAGCTGACTCCTGAAGAGGAATCTGAAATTACTTTTCAAATAATGTGAAGCAACTGGAGGATCTCTGCTTTTTTTTTTTTTTTGTCAATCCACAGAAATAAACACAGACGGTTGAAAATTTCACAAAAATGAAGCTGTATAGTAAGTTATTGATTTACAGTGAATTATTGCTTCATATTAAGAATTTGATGCTTATATTCTCGTTCGATGCGATATCTGATTTATATGGCAAAGATACTGGAGAATAAAGTAATGATGGTAATCATGAGCAATAAGAGTTGATTCTGATAATTAAAGTTAAAAGAGAAACTTCTGGCGCCCTTTTAAAAATACCGATGGAGCGAACTGAAAAAAACCAGTAGTAGGAATTAATTATCATAATTAAAGTTATCTTTGCATTTTTGCACGTTATATCTGAACTTAATGCAGCAAAGCTGTATCGTTAAAAATCTAGAGAGTACAATTTCTTAAACAAGTATTTAAATGTTGAACGAATATGAAAAAACATTAATCTTCTAAGGGATTGCACCTTACTTGTGTTTTGTTGATTCACATTAACTTCATTAATATTCAAAATATGTTAAAATTCGTTAAAACAAGATATCAATTATAAAAAGTACCAATAGCACAATCAATTCTCACATATTCCTGAACGCAAACCATAGTTCTTATTAATGCACTTACGTGGAATTCTTTCGACCAATTACTGATCCGATTCAGAATTTGAATGCCCCTAACAAGGAGATAGAACTCTTCTCGCTGACCTGGATGCAGTAAGAATTGCTTACCAATTACTTGACACAAATATCGTTCATATTCAGAACATTTCCATGTTGATATCAAGTTCACCCAATTAAATTTCAGGGGCTAAATTTGAACAAGAGAAATTGTAAAAAAAAAAAAAAAATATAAAAAAAAATAAAATTATAATAAAAAAAAAAAAAAAAAAAAAAAAAAAAAAAAAAAAAAAAAAAAAAAAAAAAAAAAAAAAAAAAAAAAAAAAAAAAGGCAACGACAAAAGTATCCATATCGTAATTTCATCTCGGGCTTCTGTGAAACAGCAATTATGCGGTGCTTCGCTTTTTCTTTTTTTGACCCAAAATATTATTGAGTCACTTATCAATGAAGCTTGTCAAAATACATGGTGAAACTTCATGTTCTGAACAGAAGCACATTATATTAACAGATGAGATCCACTTTACTAAATATTTTCAAAACGAACAGAATAAGTTGGAAATAGAATGAAAATAGTGTCACAGTAAAATCGTCTGAAGTCTAAACGACAAGCTTCTTTTGGTACAGTTAATTCATTTCCTATGTTAGTATGCATCGTAGATGATTTTCAGTGTTATCCCTCAATTTCTCTTTTTCTTGAATGTAAGGTAGACTAATACAGTGAATAATTATTTTACTTCCACATTATGAAACATAGATTCAGAATCCTACGAAAAGAAACAAGTTGACTAAATCTGGTTTGCTACCACATTTATTGAATTTTAGAAAAAGCCGAGTTGGGTTTTCTCCTTTTGTATCTATTTAGTGGACAAAAAAAAATCAACGGAAAAATTCTTCCTTTAATTTGTGTCTTCCTTTAAGCAAATTTACATCAATCTTTTAAGCTATTCATATATTTCATCAAAACGCTCATCCAATGTGATAATAATATTATTTTTGCAATCGTAATGAAAATATCACTAATTTCTAGCAAGAAATACGAACTTCCTTGAGCCCTTCGAGTATTTTACACGACGGAAATTCAGACCACCGTTTCTATTAAAACTAAATAAAATAATACTAAAAATAAATAAGTTTGACACTACTACTTTTCATATAATTCGGCTTCATCTATGTCTCACTTCAACCATTACTATAAAAATTGAAGCAAAAACTTACCTTAATATATGGCTCATCATTGGCCTTAACTTTAAATTCTCTCAGTTACGTCCAATTGACTTATTGTTTACTTTTATTAATATCTCAAGGTCGGTTTAAAGCAATGATGTGAAGTTACTAAGCAGACCTTTTGATAAGCGGACTTATTAAGTGGCAAGTGGTGAAGCTTGTTCCAAAACCCTCTCCTACTCGACTTATAATCGTTGTAATTGTTAAAAAAATTAGTGTTGGTGATGATTGCTTCATTTATTCGCTTGTGTTAAATATTTAGTGTTTGTCATTTGGACATGTCACATAGTCCCATCGATATTTATATCGTTCATTTTTAAGTATTCGCTGCGCGTAAGAATACGCCCCTTCCAGAGAAATACACGACAATCGCCTTTTCGAGTTCCGAAACGTAGTGGTGACGTCTTATTAGCCAAAATTCGTACAAGGCTCGATTGGAAATTTACAGTAGCCGGACCAAATCCACGAAGGCGACCAAACTGCAACGTGATCTCACGATGCACCTTACGACATGCATCTTGTAATATCTGAAGCATTTTATAAATAGCAAGTAGAATAGCTGGACGAAATCAAGAAAAAAAAAAGTGTAGAAACTGAACTAACTGGCATTCTTTCGTCATTGAAAACATCAAAGAATTCCATGGAAGTGGAATTAAGTGGGTACCATGATGGGTCGATTTTGATTGATTCTGTTACTATGATCCGTTTAGCCTTAATAATTATCACAGAAACTACCAGATATTCAAAATCAAGAATGACCACTACGTTAAAGGATTTTTACGAGCCAATATCCAAAAGTTCTGGCTATAGTTATTTCGTCAACGTCAAGCCATTGCTGTCCTGACAGGAATCCAAAGACGACCAAACTGACTACACTGTGATCTCCAGTTGGATCTTACGACGCATTTACAATAGCGGGTAACTCATAAAAGATTAATTTTTGAGTTGGAAAAGTACTGATGGAGGCAAGTGGATATTTGCAAGTTGCACGAAATCATTTAAATTCAGCGCTTCGAATGTTACTGTCGACAATGAATGGAACATTTTCAGAAGTCCAAATATCTGTTCACTTGTTGAGGGCTGAAAATTTCCGAAAGCATTGAAGAATTTTCAAAATCAATGATATTTTGAAAGCTAGGCATTTGTCTGTCAACTTACTTTAATAAATGTTCGTGCAAGTGTTAAGTGACTCAGATGTTCCATACTAGTCATTGCTTCTGCAACTTCCATTACAGCTGCATTACGATTCTAAACATTTCAAGCTGTGTACATGTCTACACAAGAACGACATTGAACAGTCGAAATTTTGGAGATGCTTTTTTTTGAAAAAAAATTCTAAAATTTTAAAGAAAAATGAATTACTTCAACTGTAGTAGTCCCTTCTGGCACGATAACAGTTAGTAGCAACTCTAAGCGTCTCAAAGTAGTTGCTAATGCTCGACATATAGTAAGTAAGTGCCGGATACGAATTCGATGTGTACAAATTCGAAGATCCTCAACTGGAGCGCAAATTTTATCCACTGGTGGAACATCAGTTATGGTTAACGTTTCACGAATATGGAGAGTGCGAAGATTCGGCAATGTCAAGAAATCACTCAAAGTATAGAGAAGGCTGAAAATCAATCTAGATTCATTTTTAAATAGAACTAGTCACTATCTCAAATCAAACAACTGTAAGACTATTAGTTCCCATTCAATATATCCTCAAAGTTTTGATTGGAAAGAGAAATTTTTTTAAAAAATTATCTTCATCTTATCATTATCAATTATCTGTATTTAATAGCCACTGTTACATGCAAGTCGAAAATATTTCTTATAATTAATATGGAAATTTCCCAATTCTCACATGTGAGTTATTTAACACGAAAATTGCTACTCATTTTCCATTAAAGGTTTTAAAATATCACACTTATCTTAAATTATCTCTTATACTGCATAATTTGACAATTTCTACTTTCCGTAATAACGAAAAAAAGCCATCTTCCACTGGTATCTTATTGCAACGATCCAAAAATCGCATCGTTGATGATTCTACCAAAATCGATTTTAGGTTACTATAAAGTTATGGTTAAATTTTTTTAATAATCGTTTACAAAATAATCAATTTCATGAAATACAATGACTGAACAGGCAATCACTGCATTTCAAAAATATATATTCGTTTCTTTCGTGAAAATACTAAATTATTGACATCTTATATATCTCAATTAAAAAAAAAGTAAACGCGTAATTTTGCAATAAATTAACCGGAAATTATGAAGCATTGGAATAGCTTTAGTGATATAAATTACACCCACTGTGGGAGAATTTGTGATCGCTTGATAGGCATGCGTTACAATCTGAAAGTTATTCTTATATCTAGCTATTATGATTGGATTTCTCCTTCCCCAAAACATTTTTGTTATTCAGACTGATATAATGATAGGACAAACGGTTTTATTTGCTTCATCTTTAATTGGTACTCTTGTCAAGTAAAGATGCTGAACATCGAGCCAACTACTTAATTCTTCAGCCGATCTAAAGTTAATTTTTTTCAAGTGATTGAATATCTTGTCACTACTTTTTACACATATTGAAATTTATAGTACTAAATTGCCTTTAATTTATTTGTGCAGGTATTTTAGTATTTATTAATTTCTTTTAAGGCACATTTAAGAACTAAAAAGGATTTTCATTGCAGTAATTGATGTAATTAATTTTTTGGCCCAATAACTAAAACTATCGAAAATTTAAGAAGACCTTTTATTAATACAGCAAATGCGACATCGTGTAAGAGCATCACATAAGTAAAAAATAATCTTAATGAGTTCAAACGGTAATGAAATCAGTGGATTCTGCTGTAAAAAAAGTAAGCAATATAAGAATAACCAATGTTTAAAACATTTTTGAAAGGTTAAAGAAAAACAATTAAGGATGGATGAATAAGCGAATAATTGGAACTTACTGATTTCGGGATATTGTCGGTTACACTTTTTAAGTGGATAATTTCATCACGCTGTTCGATAACTTTACGCTTTAAGATTGTTACTGTTTGTCGCAAATCTTCAATGGTTGATTCTTGCTGTTCTAAATTTTTTCGCAGGCGTTCTAATGTTGAAGTGGTCCCAGCGCCTGAGCTTCCACCAACTTCAGCATCATATGTTTGTACTGAATTCTCTCCTTCTAATTGTTCTTTCATATCTCTGCTTGTTGTCCAACTAAATTTTCAAGCCTCAATTCTTCTTCATTGTTTTTTATTTTCACTGCTTTTCTTAAATTTTTCCTAAAAGAAAATCGACGACTAATCTATCAGCAAAATTTTTTCAGAAATCTCAAACTCTGTCTTTCTTTGGAATTTTCTTACATAATTCTCCGAATTTTAAGGTTACATTTGTGGAATCGGAAAAAGAAATAAAATAATTAACACAAATGTGGAAATAGAGAGAAGGATGACATCAGAGACTACGTTTATATTTCCAGAAGATGACTAAACTTTGCGTGCAAAGAATTACTGCATTGTAACAATGACTTACGTGATGCAACAAATTTTACTTAGTAATGCATAGAGCTAGACAAACTACCTTCCGCGATGTGTAAAATACTAGAAATGACGTAATAATTACGCTTTCTCATATTTACATTCTCATTTCTATTAGATAGAGTTTAAAAGTGCTCACCTACAGGTCCTAACATGAACTTTTTGAAAGCAAGTCAACTGAACAAGTCTGTAACTACTTTTCAGTATCTTCGGCATCTCTTTAGGCCATGAAGCTCCTGAACGTTTTGTTCGATCGAATGAAAGTTTTGCTGGGACTTCCGAAATGTCCACCCTCCCGACACTCACGCATCGGCTGTAGTGACCTGGACTATTATGCTTCAACTGTTGCAATGGCTCTTGCAGGGGTCATTTTTTGAACTTTACCGCGTTGGCAAGAAGATGTGCTGGGTACTGTTGCTGCTTCGTGTCCCGAGCTTGTGTAATGGTTTGACGTACGTCAACATATTGGCAAAAGTTACGTAAATGCTTCTAGTCGTTTTTGCACACACCACTTATCGTAACGCAACATAGGGCGTTTGTTTTTGCATCTTTTTGCTCTCGATTTTTTATCACTTTTGTTATTACTATCGCTATATTATTTCCGTTGCATTAGTGAGAAGATATTTATATGAAGGTTTGGCTTTTGACTCTCTGGTTTTAACTCATAACTGTGGAATTTGGATAGTTCAATAATAATCACTGTTAAGGTGAACCATCGAATCATCATTTTTCAGTGATTACTACCTCTTTATCAAGCATTGGTGGGAACCGTTTATTGAAAATGGCAGTTAAATACTTTAATGCTTATCACTCCACTTATCTTCTCATAATGGTGTATTGTCGAGTCTGATGCATTTTTGCACTAGTTTTTTCACCACTACCCCTTGATTTTTTGTTTTGTTTTATGTTTATGAGAACAAAGTAGTTAAAAGGGAATGGTAGTGATTCCTAAAAAGTAATTAAGCGAATATCTAAAAGTATTTTGTTCCCATACTCCTCTTTATCATCCCCATTTAAGGTTGTTTTTGTCCTTAAATTTTATGTTACAGATTATATTTCAGCTTAATTAAATATTGATATAATTTTATCATTTCCATTATCTATTTTTCGTGCCCATTTCTAACTGATCAGTTTCTACATCGAAATGTTATTTGATGTTTTTCATTCTAGGACGAATGGATGAACGCGAAACAAATAGTACTCCGTCTGAACTTGCTACTCACTTAGCACGCAGAGTTGTCTCATCACCTGGCCAAAATAATTATAATCCTGTAAGTTTAAAATGCTAATACAGTTGTATACTGATATATTCAGCGAACATTCTTATAATGGAATTAATGAGAATGTCTTTGTTGTTGAAGCATTATTTTAATTTGTCTTATATTTATACTTATTAAGGCATTTAAGAAAAAATGCTTCGGTTCTTCTAATTGAAATCATAGTCTTGCTTAAGTGTTTTTTTTTTTTTTTAATTTAGAAATGTGGATGGTCATATAGTAAAAAATTGCTGAGACAGGTTTTGAAGTTAGTGTTGATTCATGCATCCATTTTTTCAGGGAGCAGGAGCAGTAAGACGACTCTCTACACATGCACCAGCTGGTCCACCTATGTCAGTTTCTACGGTGGTTCCAAATCGCTATATGCCGGTCACTCGTATAAGCACGCATCCTGCTGGTAACTCGTCTCTTTATCCAGTAAAACGGCCATTAGCAAGTAATTATGCATGTGATCTTCAGTTGATACGGAAATTTCCTCGGAGCACCGACAAATCCAAAGGTCTGCGTCATTTCAGTACCAAAGTTTGTGAGAAAGTGAAAGAAAAAGGACATACGAATTATAATGAGGCATGTATTACCGTTGTTTTCTTTTCTCTTCTCCATTTAATTAGGCTTAAATTTTATATAAATCCTTGTTTTTTTTCTTTTTTTACTAATAAGTCTCTTGAATGCTTTACGGATTTGTTACTTTTGTTACAAATTTCCCACTATTTGAATTGACTCTTAGTATCATCAGAAGTAATAATGTTATATATTAAATGGTGATTGTTGTCACAAATGAATTGCTAAATTTGTTTTAACCGATTTTTCGCAAATTCTGCCAACACTTCATTTTCCTCTTCAATTAACAATCTAACTCGTTGTCAAAGGAACTTTTTCAGGTAGCTGATGAATTGGTTTCTGAGTATTTTGATTCTGCCGATGTTCAGCCTACAGATACAGTATGTTTTTATGTTTTTATTCCAAACTACCCGAAGAGTTCAATTTTGCAGGTATTTGTGAAGAAATGAAGATATCGCTAACTAGTTTACATTTTCATAGATTTAGAATTTCATGGACACTTCAAATCCTAAGGGTGAATTTAAATTTGAAATAGTTGTGAATGAATTTAAATAGGAAAAATAGGAGTTATGGCATTGTTTATGAACGAGTAATTTGGCCATACCAAGTAATTGCATTATGGTGACCTATCTGCTCTAAAGCTGACGAGATTGCGTCAATTAAAAGGTCATCAAGAGTGCAAGTTTTTTAAATTATTAAAAGGAGGAAAAAATGTCATTACTTGACAATTTTTTTGAAATCTTCATTTTGTCCCTTTTAAACTTTCAAGCATCTTTCTCATTCATATCCAGGAAAAGCAGCAATATGACATGAAGAACATTCGACGTCGTGTTTACGATGCATTAAATGTGCTAATGGCTATGAATATCATTGAAAAAGAGAAGAAGGAAATTCGATGGGTTGGCCTACCAACTTCCTCAGTGCAGGAATGTCGAAAGCTGGAAGAGGAAAAGGCTAAGCGACAAGAACGAATACGTCATAAATCCGACCAGCTTCAGGAGCTCATAATACAGGTGAACTGACTTGATCTTGACTGCTTTTATAGCTAATAATTAACTTTCTCCTTTCCTACGTTGCACACATCCAGCTCTGTTGGCTTGCTAATTTACTCGATTCCATCTGCTTACATTGCACTCATAATTTTCTAAATATCTCTTCAATTTATTCAGTTACTAAAAGTTTCAACAGAGTGTCTCAGTAATAGTCGAAACTGTGGTACCAAATTAATAATATAACTAGGGTTTTTATTATCATGAAAGGAGAAATTTATTCCAAAACGAACTCATAATAATGCATAATATAGTTTCCTTCAGTTTTAGTCAAACTTCTGAACGCTTTTTTTAGCTTGTAGCTTACAAAACCTTGGTGGAAAAGAATCGCGAGTTGGAGCGTGATAACGGTCGCCCAAGAGAGGATTCGATACTTTATTTACCTTTTATCATTGTCAATACTGCAAAAAAAACGTTCATTGATTGCGCTATTTCTCATGACAAGTTTGTCTTCAGTTTTTTTTTTTTGTACTTTTTACAAAATATGTTGATCACAGTCGCAGCATGCTTGTACGATGTTTGTTTTAGAAAAAAGTAATGATTTTTCGAATACCCTATTAGATTTTCACTAAAAATATAGCAATTTAAGGACCGAGTATTTGTTCAATTTCGATCAACCATTTGAGATTCATGACGATATCGAGGTGCTCAAAAGGCTTGGACTTGCGTATGGTTTAGACCGTGGTGAAGTTAGTGATGCTGACCGTAATAAAATCAAGTCATATCTACCCCTTTCCCTTCGCGATTATGTTGATCAAATTGTTGATGGTGAGTTTTCAGAACTCTGAAGAAATGATGCAGTGAATCTTTATTAAAGTGGGGAGTTGGCATTTCCATTTTTATTTAACGTAACTTAATTCAGCTGCTTATTCTTATACATTTCATGTCATTTTATGTTTAGCTCTCATTCTTGTTTTCACGTAATTTTTATTACTTACTTCTGTACGAAACATTTAGTTTAATCCAGAGAAAATATGGTAACTGAATATTTCATTCTTGCAAATTTATTTTACAGGTACATGGAATAATGCTTCCTACGATATCTCGAACACTACTGCAGCTGTGAATACATCGCAGGACAGTAAGCAGTAAGCTTAAATCGTTTCGTTTTCCTCTTTATCCTTGATTTTTGAATTGCATGCAATTGCATATTCTTGATGAATTATATTATTATTCATTATTCAGGTTTTTCAAAGGGAAATTTAAAATTGGTTTTCAGGACTGTCTATGCTATAGCTTCAACACCTCGTGTTGAACAATCGACACTTAATGTTTCACAAAGCTATCAACAACCAAAACGTTTAATGTCTTCAGCTCGAATTACTCCACCTGTCCTTCCACGAACAACGATTTCTGGCACTAATGCTCTTCAAACAGATTCAGATTCGGTCATTTTCCTTCATTTTCTTTTAGTATTTCGAAATTTCGATTGATGATTTTATGCAGCAGTAAACGAAGAAGCTTAATGAAAATATGTGTTTTCGATAGCTTTTGTAGTAGTGTAACTTTTTTTTTCTAGAAATATATAGCAAACTCAAACGGATATCGTGCTGTTCGTGCACCAGTGCAACGCTATAATATACAGCAAGAGGGTTCCAGTAATACTCAGCAAAGGGGATACAGTGCAAATAGACAAGTTGCTTATACTCTCCAAGTATTTGTTTGACATTTTCTATTTTAAGCAAACAATTTATATTTTGGTAAATAATACCAAATGTTTGAAGTCAATCAACTTTTTGTTATTTTACTTTATTTGTTTATTTATTTACTTTTCTTCTTTGGAGGAAGGGTGGGGAAGAATTGACATTTGGAGCATTATCTTTGTTGGTTATAATTTGAGTTGACATGCTAAGCTTCCTTCTATCTTCCCCATATATATGGTATTCGTTTAACAATATGGAAAAATTTTTTTCTCCTTCCAGTTTTACAAGAGACTATTTTTAGTTTTTCCACAACCTCTTTTCTACTTCATTGATCCGATCCTTAAACTATTAGTTGACCTTATTTTAAAAGTGTGGAAATGTGATTTAGGATGCTGGACAAGACCAGCTTTCCGAAGAACAGCAATATGAAGAAGTTTACGAAGAAGAGGAAGAAGAAAATTTAGGCTATGAGTAGTATATTGTTTGTAGAAGTATGGGTCATCTGCAGATGGCAGGTTATTGTTTTTAAAATTATTTGTAAGCTTTTGCATTTTTGCTTGATCAGTGATATGTCCTATAATTTTTGGCCAGTATTTTCGTAATACTAACATTTCGAGCTCTGTCTAGCTGAAGTGCAGAATCCATCTTATAAGAAGTATCAATAACTTGAATATAGTTGGAGTAATTCAGCACGTGGCTTAATGGTATTCTTCAATGAGATTGTGTTCCGCTGTTATTAACAGCCTCGATATACTGAGCAGTTAAAAGTAGTTTCTTTTTTTTTATTTTCTTTAAGTAGTTTTTTTGTTATTCACCTGCAAAATGTTCAGTGTTGATAAGAGGAGGACGAAATAATGTTTAAATTTCTTCTCTTCACCCTATGAATTTAGTGCAAAATTGTTTTCCTCTTCATCAATAATCAATATCTAAAGATTCTAGGGCTGGTTTTGTTCATTTATGTGGCTGTGCAGCTTATATTGCTTGAAATTGTGAATACATTACATCAGATTAATCTCTTTTACTTTGTTGACTGATTTGGAAGTCTGAGTCATTTTTTTTCAGTTCATTTTTACATGTTTGTAGTTATTTCGTAGCCCATTGTAATTGTTTGTTTTATCAATTTCTGTGAGGAGAAAGAAACTGGAAAACTATTCATTTAGTCGCGCTGCCGCTGTTTTGCATCCATGCTGAATATATTTTTTATAAATTAAAAAAAAAGATGAGTTTTTTTTTTTCTTTTATTTAGGCACTTGAATAATCAGTTTGAATAAGCACTTCACCCCGGTATCTTGTCTTTTATTTTTCAATAAATGATTTTAATAGAACTTTGGAGGAAATCTAAGTACAAAAAAAAAAATACAAATAAGGCTGAATCACAAAGAAATGGCTGCATGTTCAATCTGCACTGCCAAAAATTTCGAGTTTTAAATGTAAAATTCCTTTAAGAAATTAGATAGAGAATCATTGGAACTTATCCCAGTTTTCATAAAAGTCCTGTAGTTCTCGCTAAGGGTTTGCGAACTTCGCAGAAACTACCTGAGAAATTTTGATTGAAAAGAAGTAGCGTCGCTTCTCTATTCAAACCTTTGTTTCGCGTTATTTCAATACTCGAGTCATATAAAAATTTTTATTATCCGAAATATAAATTGTGCGAAGTTGGGATAACAAAGTAAAGAAGTTCACTTTACTGTCGAGATATTGGCAGGAGCATTTATTTTGGATTTATCTTATGAATTTCTTTTTTTATAATTCTGGTATGCGATTGAGGGGAAATATAAATTACACAATCATCACATGTTGCTAGGTTTCCATCAATACAAATTGAAGCAGCTGGCATTGCCGTTTTTGTTTAAACTAAAACGCATCAAAGTTTGTTGTAGCTATAAAAAAAACACCCTTTCTTTTGATTATACCATTTCCAACTGCTACTATTGCTAGTTGCTGTAAAAAGTGAAATTTCAAGGAAATGAAAAGGATTTTGGTTTGAAGGAAAATTTCAAAAATTAAAATTTTTTATTCGTATGAAGCTGCACAACGAACTTTACCTGAAAAAAGTATGGAATATACTAAATGACAAACTGGTGATTATGGTGATTTCCGCACTCTATTTATCGTGCTAGCTTCGAATTTGTCCTCAGAATGGAATTTAAGTTTAGACTTCGTGTGCGATAGCGATAAGAGGATGATTTGAAATCTGTATCACTTCAAATAATTTTTATTTATTTTCTTCATTTTCAACTATGATTGATTTCTTCACATCAGAACTTAATCCATACCTTTTATCATTTTGATTTCTGGTGTTAGCTTATTCCATCTAATTTTGCGAGTCCAATATCATGCTGGATTAGTCATGTCGCAAATATTTTTAAGTGCTTGTATATTGTATATGTATATATGCATAGTAAAAAAGAATAATATGGATTAATTGAGCTATTGATTCGCTGATCTTATTGTTAAATTATTGATAATATTTCATCCTTTTGCCAATCAATAAACGTCCATAGAACTTTTGTCTTTCTATCGCAATTTCCCAAACATTCTGTACGATGACGCAAATATGCACCATTTAACTCGATATTATCAATGTAAATTTGTTGTAGTTATAAACTGATGATATAAATAATCTTGAAAAGTGCATTGATTTTATCTCATAAAAACTTTTTTCTTTAATCATTTTTTAAGAAAAAGGTATGTTTACAAATGGGCTCAGATGTTCCAACAATCGAAAGTTTTTAGAAATATTGATGACTCAGTTATTTTCCATTAACAATAATAAATGATAAAATTTGAGCTCCTGATATTATTAAAATCTGCCAGATTTATTTTAATTATCGAGAACTTAATGGATCTCTTGAAAATTCAGATCTGATCTCATAATTTTTGTTAATATAAGATCAACTTGAAATGTTCTAATTTAATTTGTCCTCCAATCGATTTTGTTCTCTAGATTTTTGCAAACATGAACTATTTCGAAATTATAAATGGCGTTATTATATTTTAATTTGAAACAAAGAACTTTGAAATGATTGGTGACTTTTCACTACAACGAACTTATTTTAAAATACTGCTCCATTTGATTGGAAATGATAACAGATAATCAAAATGTTGTCGCTATGAGTGATAATGTTTCAGACAGCAATGGTATTGTATAAAGAAGCGTTCTTTTTCTTACTTCCTTCCCTTTCTCTTTCTAAAATTAATATAAAAAGACAAAAAATAAGATTTTTCATTTTTTTTCTTAAAGTAATACACTTTGACACATTTTTGCTATTCCTTGGATGTTTCGAAATCCATTATCTCAGTATATTTTCCATTCACTAACTGAATCTGTTTCTTAACTTATTTTTCTTGATTTTTTAACATGATTAAATAAAAGTTGTAACTGTAAATCGCCAACTTGAAGATTTTTATTATAGGAGTCAAAATTTGAAACTTCATTTTTAATTTTTCAAGTTTATTGATAATTTTCCGTAATTTAACTCCATTCTTTTTTCATGTTCATGCAAATTTTCTTTTTAAAGATTCTTTTCATCTTTTCTTTTACTTAGATAAAACATAGAAATTTACCGTTTCCATATTTTATTTATCATTAATTTACCTCCAAAGAGAGTTTTTTTTTATTTTTTGATTTCCCACATCATATAAATGAAAATTTTGTGTACAGCCAAATCAACTGACAAAAGTAAAACTTGTAACAACTCATTTCAAGTATGAAATGAGAAATTGCATTGCTCTTTGATAATTTGGTGATAATACTTTTCCTATCAAATTTTCATTTTTCAAAATATCAGAAATTTCTTGCCACCATTCGACAAACACTTTAGTAACCTCTCAGTATAATAAAAAATCTGCCCAAAATCATTGAAATTGGTTCGCTTGATCTTGACATTTTGTGCTGTACTAATTCCTATAATACTTCACCACAATTTTTCCCCCTTCTAAAATTTGCATTTCATTGAAAATAAAAAATTCCCCGAAGTACCAAACTTTTGGAAATTCGTTACAAAGTTTTTTCCAAGTAGCGGACGTAAGTGAAACTTGTATTACGTTAGAAATACTGGTGATTTTGATTAGACAATGCGTTATTTAGCAATAATTGTCGTCTCCTCAGGGATTGTTAAGATCAAAAAAAAAGTGCATCAACATTAAAAGAGCAGTTAAAAATAAGTGTCAAATTTGTACGTAAAAAAAAGTTGCGCTTTGGACTAGCAATTAACGCTGGAATGGAACCAAAATTCTTAAATTTAAGTGCTCGAAAATTTTCGGATTTCCCAAATTTTTTAATTCAAAATACCATTTAATAATACAATGCTGATAGAGTCATTATTGTTTCATAATCTGATGAAGAGACAGAAAGAAACGAATTTAAGATTTTTTTTTCCTGGAAATATTTTATGAAATGGTGTTTTGAAGGAAAGAACTTTCCCTCAGAGTGATAATTTGTCACATATTTCGTACCAAATCATACCATTAGTTTTCAAAGAATTCAAAAAATCTTTAAGACAATTTCAAAATTGTTTTGACTAGAAATGGATCATATTTCTCGGAAAAGGATGAGTCATCGTAAAAAAGTACAGCAATAATTGACGTAAGAGAAAAGTGACTTTTTACCAAGATGTCAGAAGTTATTCTAGACCTATTGGATTATAGCTAGAGTGGGATGATTCATCAGTCATGAAATCAGTAAGTTATGAAAAATCTAGAAATGAAGAAACCTGAACGGGGCGGTCCTTCCTCTTCCACTTCATAGTTTCACATTGTTCCGTTCTTCCAACGCCACTAGTCGAAGGAGCTATTTAAATAGCAGTTGAAAAAGTGATAAAAAAGTCGAACCTTCCATTCCTTTCCAAAGAATCAACATGTATTTTACGTCATCTGAAATAGTCTCATAAGCCGTGCACTACTTTTAGTATATCGAAGGAACAAGGACTTCAGAAGGATTTTAATTGCACTGACTACTTATCACCAGTGCTGGCACCAACCGGAGTTTCTATTAAGTTGCAGGAGCATGAAAAAGAAATCTTTCTAGTTAATAATAAATGAGACTAATTATCCTGAAGTAAATCATTCTTTATCAGATATCTTTGGCGTTTCCTTTATCATTGTTTCATATGTGTCTACTTTTTCATCCATAAAACTGTATGCAGAATGGTCCAAACAGTTTTTCAGAATTTAAAATAGACAATCCTTTATTCGAAGTTTGGTTTTTCTCATATTTTGAATTTGCTTAATATATGATAAGCATATAAGTCATTTCTTGATGAGTCTTCCTGTTAAATTCCAATAATGATCTGTATTGACTTTAGTAAAGGTAATGATTTGAGAATCTCATCATTTAAAATTAAAAGCAGAAAAAATCTTAAACTTCTCAAAATTGTAGTTTTTTTTAATCCTCTTTCTTAATCGTCACAAAATCAAGTGGATTTAATTTTTAATTGTAATAACAGAATTTTACTTGAGTTTCTGTAGAAGTATAGATCATCTTATAGAAATATATAGTTTTGCCAGTGGCTAAATTAAAATCACATTTCAAAAAACAGTAATAGCTCAAGACTGCTTGACTATTTCTGTGATCAACATGGTCAGTATTGTTTTGAGTGAGGCATGATTAATAAACAAATTAAGAAAAAATGCATCTCAGTGATATTAGATGTTTCCATAACTACCCACTTACCCGACAATGTTAACTTCAATCATTTTCACTGTGAGCTTTCTTGGTTTTCTTCAAATTTATAATTGAAAAGTCAGTTTACTGATTTCTTTTTAAATCGATTTAAATAACTGTTGATATTTTTTGAATAGTAAGAACATTAGGAAATTAATTGGATTTGAAATCTAGATTTTAATAAAAATAAAAATGGGTAAATTTTTTTACCAGAAAGACAATTTATTACTCATTATCTGTTTGATGCCCCTCCACTAAGGGAAAAAGAATTAATAACCCATTTTATTTTCACTACAAAGAGTCATCTTGCAAGGTTGTCTTCCTTCCAGATGATTCAAGCTCGTAGGTAAGATTGTGTTTTTTAAAAAAATTTCCAAACTAATGAACAACAACTAACAGACTTAATCTTTTACCTTTCGTTTTTGATTTTATCAAATTTGGAGGAAAAGCTACTTTATGGGACTTGTTTTATTTCTAAAAATGTTTTTATGTGTTTCGTATAGTTAGAAAAAATGGAAAAAAAAAAGTGAATTGTGCGAAAAACAACTTCGTCAACAACATGATGATTTTAACTCTTGCATTTTTTTATGAATTAAAGAATTTTTATTTTAATTTTCACATGACTATCATCCTTCTTTTCTTTTTTTCTGGCGTACTTTGTTTTATTTTACAATCAAATGCTATTACTAAATGTGAACATTGATTTTTTCTGAACTTCTACCAATTTCGAATCTATTTGGGATCAAAGATGTTGGGCTTTTAATTAAATTCTTAACTTTTAATTCTAATTTTAAGCACTGCTCTCAAAACATCGGGTTTTATGAAAATTAGAAAAGAATTAACTTCTAAAATGAAGCTAGTAATAATAAATATATAGCAATTATGTTCGATGCATTGTGATGTGACATCACAATATTAAAAGTTGTCACGCTGATATCACGCTAAAGAAGTAATAATCGTTTCATTGTTGTTATTATTTGATACTTCCATTGTTATTCGAACTTAAACTACCTGAAACCAAACAGATTCATTTCTGCCCATTTATCTTTTTTAGTTTGAAACTGTACGTGTTGCTGACGTATCCGTTGTCTATATAGCAGTTATTTTTTGTCTTAGCTTTTTGCAGCCATCACAAGAAAATGACACTGGTGGAACGTAAGTGGCGTGATGATTGTGCATTGTCTCGCATCCGAGATTCGTTTTGGGATAGCGATCGTTGGTATCAAGACTGGGATGATTGGCCGTTAGATTGGCCTAGACCTGGAGAACTCGTACGACGCGTAAGTTTTTACTTTTCTCAAGAAGTTACTGAAAGTGAAGAAATAGCAGCCACTCCTTTACATACATCATGTGTTTTTTTTAAATCATCATATTCCCTTTCAAGCTTACTAATTTTTATAATCATTGATGATCAGCAAATACAGCGTCATAGTATTTCTGCAAGCTTCCTGAAGAGAAAAACAAGAAGTTTCTTGACTAACCAACAAGTCAAACAAATAAACAATTTCATAAAATTATAATTAAATAATTGCATCACAAAATGAGCAGACTCTCGAGACAAATCGTAAACAGTGGAAGACAAATGAACAGTACTATTTCTATTCAAATAAATTCGAATCCAAAATGATCACAAAGCATTATCGATTATTGATTAATCATTCTGCTCCAACATTTTTTTAATCTATTTTTCATTTATAAAAAAAAAGCTTTCGTTTACTTATTTTCTGTCCGGAAGTAAATAAAAAAACTTCAAAAGTTGTCAGTTTTGCATATATAATTCCAGGTGGAAAATTTTCGAGAATTTTCTTACCAAAACTTATTTAAACCCCAAACTTCGCTTATTCATTTCCCCAACATTCCTAACTGATCCAAATATCGGAAACTGTTAAACAATAATTTCCGTTTCTCCTATCAGTATTTCACTTGAAAGAAAAGGAAATGTTTACAAATAAAAATTTCCTTTTTCATTCTTGTAATCTTATTCTACTTCTCTTTCTCTTTCCATGGCTTACAGTCAACCCTATCAGTGACTCATTCATTCTTTCACTTTTTGTATTTTCCACTTTCATTTTACTGATGAGAATGTAATATAAAGATATTTAATGAAACGCAAATAAAAAGTTCAAAGTTTTTTTATACAATTTGAATACATTCTTTTATAGTTTTTTCTGTGCTCTTTCATAATAATCATCTTGAATGTATCGAATTCTTGCAAATTCTTTCCGTAAAATTTGACAGAAAGTTAAAAAATATTCCATCAGTTAGATGTTTCATTTGCTTAAATCCAGGAATTTAAAAATAAGAAATTTAGATTAATAATTAATCGCATGAATGTAAATTCTGTCTAGAACGTTTTTAGTAAAAAAACGTTGTTGTTATCGTTTTATTTTGAAACAGAAAAAATTAATTTTGAAATTTCAAAATGTGAAAAAAATAGAAATTTGACGTAATTTAAACAGTTTGCGAATAATGAAGGGGAAAGATAATATATATAATAATTTCATATTAAGCGATAAAGTTTCGATTAGAAATGACATATATATGCCGTATATATTGCATCATTTCTAACCAGCATTATTATATTCAGGTGAAATGAAACCTTGGAAGAAGATGCCATATTTCAAGAATTTTAAAGAAAATTATTACCATATTATATAAATTTTAAGGAATGAATCAAAATTTAATAATAACTGTATTATTCAGTACTGTCACTAAAGGTTATTTTTAGTTCTAGTGTTTTACACATTTTTAGTGGTGGGATTTTTCCTTTTTTTTCCTGATTTTGTAAGGGTATTTTTCTTTAACCAAATAAGAAATTAATATGTGTTGTGACTATTAATTAAAAAAATTCTGAATCTTTTCTAAGTTCCTATAGAATTGAATGAACTCTCCGTCAATACAACTTTGATCTTTCCTCTTCATCCCTTTACCTGTTTTGCAATTCCATGAAAGTATTACTCACTGAAACCTTACTCGTCCCCTGTCATCTTCTCGCTTTCGAACAACTTCCGAAGACTGATCTATTCTCCTCACAGTTTTTTCAGTGAAGTATAATGTGAAGTCAATTATTGTTGGGAGCGGAAGTAATCCCTTTTTCGTTGGAATATTCGTCGTAATAGGGAAGGAGAAAAGTAACCTCTCCCTTCTCCCTTTCTGTCTCTTTTTACCTTTCCATCATTGATCGTAAACAGAATTAGGAAATCTCAGAACTGCAAATCATACTTCCAGTTTCTATGTACATGAGTATCTATCTGTATGGAAATTTGAAGAGACGAAGCGTTCATCATTTTATTTGGATGCAATTATTGTGAGTTAGAGAGATGATGATGATGACAGTGATGATGATGATTACGATGACAATGATAATAATGATGGAAATGCTTGGGGATCGTTTGGCTCAAAGTGACGAGGAAAATTTCGAACTCTTCCAAAATTTGCAACCACTCTTTCTCTCTCTTTCTGCCTCCATTTCTTCTTCCTCCTTTTCTTCATCATTTCATTTTTATTTACCTATGACCTCTACAGAACTTCCGATTATCTTATTTAATTTTGTTTTAATAAATATTTTACAAGGAAATGTATACATCTTGTTACCAATTTCAACCCCATTTTTATTTTTCCTAAAGTTTCGAGTGATCTGATTGATTGATTGATTGATTTACGGATAATATTTTTACTCATTACCTTTTGGTACCTTTTGAAAATAGTATGACAGAAGTCTGGGACGGTTAACTCATTTATATTTTGTCCAGATTACATGTAGCACTAAATTTTGTATTGTATATTCTTTGGAACAGGTAAAAATGCCTCATGCTTGCTTGATATATTCCAATCAATTTGATATTTTTACTCACTTTGATGCATCATTTTTTAAATTGTTTCTTTCCTGCAGAGAATAAGTTTTCATTGCATGAATTTAACTGAAAATTGAAATGGAAAAAAATAGGTCTGTTGATTTAAATAAAATGTCCGATTCAAATATCCGATCGTAAAAAAAACTGGAATTCTCAGCAACAATTTAAAAGCATTGTCTTTTTTCGTTGAAAATTGCAGAAACCATTTTTCTTTTTCGAAGAAATGAGAAATTAGTGAATAAATGCAGGAGTTTTTATCGTCCAAAGTTTGAAAGAAAAAAAGATGACATGCATTATTGCGTGGTAAAGAAATATGGAAAAATGGATATTACTATTTTATGACTGTTCCGTATAATTATGCATCGATTATGCACCGATAACTGAATTTATTTATTGAACTTTATTTACCTTTAGCTTCATTTAAAATATTGCATACCATATTTATAATGGGTGTTAATTGTAGTGGAGATCCGATTTTGACCGTGACGGTTTCTGGGATTGGCCATCTGATTGGCCTCGAATGGATGCTGTAATGCCTAGGGTAAATTTTTTCATTTTCATTTCAAATATTCGAAAGTTGTTCATTTGTCACTTTTCACTTTTAATTATAGATCGCAAAATTGAAATTGAGTTGTGAATGAGTAGTTTTAAAAGTTATAATCAGATGAAACTGTGCTGAATCTTTTCGTTGCAATGTATTAGCTAAAAAGATTCCCATTATTCATCAGCATATACCAGAAGAATATCGCGAAATTGTAGTTCCAATCAGTATCAGAATAGCGGTTTCATATATATATGACTGATATCACCAAAATTTGAAGTCTTCATGAAACACATCAACTCCAACTTTAATATTTATTGTTGAAAATAACGGACAGAATTTTAATTTTGAACTTGAAAAGCTTCTAATCAAATTTTCGAATGTTTAGTTCTCTTCTCATCTTGATCGTCTGGATCGTAATTGGCGCTCCGATCCATTTTGGCGTGATTTGTATCCACGCTGGGCAGAACCGATTTTCAAGGAAGGTATTGATATTCGTACGAATATTATCAACAATACGTCACGTTTTGCCGTTGAAATTGACGCATATCAATTTCGACCGGAGGAAATACAGGTTTGCTTCTTTGCTTCTATACCACTTGTCCGAGAAATTAGGAATACCGCAATTTTCAAAATCAAACAAAAAATTTTTAGTTATTAATTTTCAAACCTTGCCTTATGTCCATAATATTCTAGTTTCCACGATGTTGTTACATTTTGGTCTTAATGTAGAAATAAACATATAAAAATCTTGAAATACTGTCAAAAAAAACTAGCTGCTCAATATTTGTGTTTTAGGTGAAAACAATAGACGACACATTATTGATAGAAGGTCGACATGAAGATGTTCGTGATCGTGATAATTTCACAAAGATGTATTTCGTACGTAAGTACCAGCTACCCGTTGACGTGAATCCGATGGAGATATCAAGCACTATTGACAGTACTGTTAGTGTTGACATTGATTTCCTTCAGATTATTAGCTCGCCAAATTATTTATGTTAGTTGAACTATTACTTGATCTTGGTCATTTATTACTCAATTTCTTTCCATGAACATAATATTTTCTTAACTCTTTCAGCCACCGAAAGAGTCCAGAGTTTTGGGCTCAATGCCTAATTTTATGGATAATGCAGAAGAGAAAAGAGTATCAGGAGTGGAAAAAGTAAAATGATGAAATAAATATGCCAGTTAATGAATTTTAAGAATATCCTTACTGATTAATAAAACGGCATGTCTTATCAGCTCATTAACTGAATTTCTAATATTAAATTTTTAGGGTCGTCTACTAGTTGAAGCACGAAAACAACCACGAGTTCAAGGACGTGAACGTATAATTCCTGTAGAAGGACCATCACGTCGTGGTGAAGCGCACATGTCACGAAATGAAGCTATACGAAGTCAAGAAGATTCTGGTTCGTTTTTTTACTATTTGGACCTTTTTGTAGCGTACATTTAAAACAGCAGTACAAGTTCGAAAGTAACGCGTATTCCAGCTTTTCACTTTTCACCTTCTTCAATCGAATCTGGAAGGAAAAAGAAAGCCAGCACCAGTACTTATCATGTTTTTTTTTTTCAGGTTCATATGGGTCTCGTGTGCAGCAACAATCAACACCTGGACATCGCTCACACAGCTCGTATTCCTACCAACACAGTCGAACAACAACTGGTGGTTCGCCCAGCGATACTTACCGTGAACATCCTATTCCGATTATTGAGACTGGAATGAACTCGAGAACTGGGGAAAGAAAGGCTTCCGGTTGGTATATTTCTACAAAATACAACTTTAATATGTATACTTTGAAATTGAGTTGGAAAATAGCAGATTGAGAATGACAGCTTTTCCTTGTGTCTACGACATCACTTTATGTGTTATTCTTAAAATGAAAATCCACTTCATAGAAAAAAAATTTTAAGCAGATGCGTCGCGAAGCTTTCATTTTTCTTTATAAATGGTAAATTTTAGAAGAGTTTCATCCTCGTGAGAGACGTGAACGTGAGCAGCACCATGCGGAAACGAAAAATGAATATCGCAGTCAATCCAGACAGGATAGTGGCTTTCAAGAGAGTACTTCTTCATCCATCAAACAAAATGGCGGTTCACGAAATGGCGACACGAATTCCAATAATGTTCGCAATGTTCCAATTCTTCGGAAAACATTCAAATAAAGGGAAATCTTCAGATACTTTAACATAATATAAGTCAAACATGAGCCTGGTTTTCCGCCGAAAGTATGATTCAGCGGAAAATAATAAGACAAATTTACAGTTATCTCAGCAACATTTAATTTGATGTCAAGAATAAAAACTGCACCACATAGCTGCTGATAATGATTTTACAGATGCCTCTTTCAGAATCAAATTACAATATTTACTTCACGGTATGTTTTGTCCCAGAATGTTAATGAAAAAAACTGAATTTAAGTAATGAATTTACATTATTTGTTTAATTTATCGTATCTCGTCGCCCTTTTCCACTCTTTTGTCGATGCTAATCAATCGGCAATGAATGTTTCATTTTCATTTATTCGTACTTATAATTTATATTCAGATGTAGATGATGGCTTCCTGTAATGTAATAAATTTCTATTTAAATGGTGCACTTATCACAGAAGCCCAGCAAGATCTACGAAACATTTGCCTTTGATTAGTATTAAAAAGTACACACAAAGCATTATTGACTTCGATTCTCCAGAACAATGAAGGGTACACCACTAAAATTTGGAAAAATGCTTTTAAATTCATAATCGGTATGGAAATTCAGTATCGATGATTCAAGTTATGAAAGAAGTTATTTTACCAATATTCTTCTAAAAGCAAGTAACATTAGTCCTAGTTGCTGTGTACTTCGTCTGTCTGTAAAATCTTGATTAAATGTAAGAACTAACACTTCATAATACGCTGGTGAAACATGATAAATTTCGTATCCCGACATGTTATAAAATATGCCTCTTGATGCATAACTCTAATCCACTAAGAGAAATATACTGCCTGTACAAATTAACTTTTTATAAATGCTGAGAAAGATCTCAATCAAGGGTCATATCACCAGCAGTATGAAAAGATCACATTATTTTCCAAAACACGAATTGTTACGCAATGTAACGACTTCACACACTTTTTTTCTGCCCAAACTATCCATTTAATCAATTCAATTTGAGCAAGCATTTTTCCCCTTAAAATCGTAACAAGAAATTTTCTTGTCAACGAGCACACACATAAATTTTAGAACACAAGAGTAAAGAAAAAAATTAGGACTGATCTTTATATAATGAGGTATTCACATCAAGAAGTATTAGACTACGTGCCACTGTGATCAGAAAGAATCTGTTTGCATTCTCACCCACCATAAAGAAAACACAATTTCTCTCACAGACACAAGGACTATAGAGTACTGGTCGTAACAGTCAACAGATCCTTCTTAAAGAAATTTTTGAGAAGTAGATGATGCAAATCGAGAATTAAGTTGTCCACACCGTTCTTTGATAGCATCTGCACTCAAATTTCTTGTCCGTCCTAAAGTATGATTCTGAAAAAAGACAGATTCTGAAAACTTCTAAAAACCAATTAAAAAAGCTTTCAAAAACTAATCAGAAGAAAAACTGCTAAAGCAACCCTTTTTTTTTTACAAAAAAAAAGAAAAAGAAAAAAAAACTACATCCATATCTTTATTTCGATCAAATGGGCGCCTTGCTGCTACATTCGATCCCTGAAAAAACAAGTACATTAATATCACAATAGCTCACTGAAATATATCGAAAGATTCGGAAGTTTGCTTTCTAACATACTTAAATGCTTGTTATGGAAATATTTTTAAAAGTTAAGGTAGCAACAAAAAGAACACTATTAGATCATATGTTAAAAAGCCTCTACATTCTCGTCGGCCTCATGCTTTCGTTTTCTTTGATGAACATCCAACATCGATTCGCTACGATCTTTCTAAAAAAGAAAATAACGGAGTCGCTGGCGAAGTCGACAATCAACTGAAGTAGTAATTTTATCAAAAAGTGGTGACATTTAGAATTTAAGGAAGTTTTTACTTAAACTCATGCAATTTGGTAGCCGATACGCTCATAACACCAATAAAAAGAAGAATGTACCTTATTAAAGAGTAACTGGTAAAATACCTAACGAAAATCCAAAAAGAAAATGAACAGAAATTAAAGACATACCTCTAAAACTGCTATACGCTGACTCTGAATAATATCATAATCCCAACTGGACTGTGCTTCAAAAGAAAGTCCACTTGGCCCCGGACCGGAGAGTTCATCTCGTTCCTTCAAAGTTATTGGAAATTTAAATAAATTGTTGAGTACCTTATTGAAACTGATCACTTTACAATAAATAAACACTTATTCACCAGCGTGTGAAGAAAATAAAACTTCCACGATTTGAAGACCTCTATAAAAATACGCAGTGATACGAAGCAAACAAACACGACTCATTTTATACTGTATCCTATTAAGGATATACCACTATGCGTGTTTAATCGTCTCAAGTACAAAAATTGGACCATCCATATAAATTTGAAAGGAAGCTTTATTACTTTTAAATAACCTAAGCACAAGATCTCAACAAAGAAAAAAAAAAAGCTGTTTTATAAGAAAGCAACCATTATCAATCGTTTTTCCCTTCCTGCTGGAACTTCCGTCCACTTACGTCTTGCTTCTTCAAATGTAGTTGAGTCTTTTCCTACCGAAAATGCCTTGGCTGACAAACCATAAACACCCAGACGTTTTGGTGGTTGCATCATCCATTCTTGTCGTTTGTGCAAAGATCCCTTAAGAAAAAAATGTAAAACTCTTCCAGTTAGTTTAAAAAGTATGATTAATAAATAAACAGAAGTATAACTATATAATTCTTGATACCTGGCTAACAAAACTAATACCTTGCTTGCTTGCAATAACTCCAGACGTACTAATCTCTCTCCATATTCATCATCTCCATTCCCTTTTTGCTCCCAAGGAGGAACTGGACCTAAAATCTCCTTAGTTTGAAACAGAACACTAGATTAAATATACTTTTAAATTTAAAAAGCACTTCTTCAGCTCTTGCTAAAAAAAACCGAAAAGAAAATTAAAATTATTGAGACTGTTTAAACATGTCTGTAAATTAATCCGAAGAAATTTAAAAATGAATGAGAAGATACAAACCAAAAACGCTAGTGTTATCGCCATCGTGATTGCAGGCCTCATCATCAATAGGTACTTCAACATCGAAATCCTTTTTTGATGTGGACGGTTTATTTTGCAAATCATAAGGTACTGTTGAACCGCAAACATTTCTGCATTCATCTTCATCATCATTCTAAAATTAAATAGAATCTTACACAATGTACGAAAAAATAAAATTATGCACAAAGTTCTGAAAACCAGAAGTTTTTCAAAGAAGAAAAACGAACAAGAGATAAAAAACAGACTCCTGAATTAGCAACCGTCGGCAACAAATCTGGCATTGACGGACCAATCATTCTTTTTGATGAACAATTTGCATTTGAAGAATGCGCTTCTCCGGGTTCTGGAGGAGGTAGTAAAACGGTTTCTATAAAAATAAGCTAAATACTGAGTAAGACATGAATAAACATTTAGTAGACATATTAATTCTCAAGCGCGAAATTTACCATTTATTGTAGAATGAAGGCTACCTCGTGAACGTTTTGTTTCTTCTTCGGGTAGAGACGGCGCAAATATTTCTGATGAATTTGGAATGGTAGGACCGAAAGAGGAAGGATGAGAAGACGAGGATGGAATACTGTCTGACATCGAAAATTGGACTGCAAAACTCATAGCTCGTATTATTTGATGGAATCAAAAAGTTCGTAAAAGTCAGCACATGTTGAGAAATGGAACAATACTAATTGAATATTCTTCTCATAAAAAGTCCCAGCTCATAAATAAGCTAACAGTTGGCAAAATAAGTGTCAAGCAGTTTGTTTTTGATCTACTTACGAAATGAGCACATATTTGGCATTGCAGACTGCGAATCGCCTTCATCTGGATCTTCCGGGTCACCAGGATCTTCTGGATCGTCTTCTTCGCTACTGTTCGTAAGGCCAGGAGGTAAAGAAGGTCCTTGAAAGAAAATTCCTGTGATGTCTCTTGGAAATTTATTTTATTTTATACTGTATAAATATAAGATCAGAAAAAGAAAACTACGAACCATATAGTTGCTGTTCAAAGGGAGATGTGGTGCCAACCTCGCTCACACTATTTGGCAACTGATCAAGATAAGAAAGTGAACTGTTACTCTGAGTGAGACGTACTTCCTCCATATTCGTTTGAGCTTGTCTTGACATTACACAAAATCCTAGAAAAAATATACTAGGTAGCTTTATAAGACCGATGGCCAGAAATCAATAGCACAGATGAAATCTCTGCTGATTTACGCATAAAAGTTAACCTGGTGGCGCAACAAGGTCAAGGTTTCTTGAGCGATATTCCTGCTCATCAGTTTCATGATCCGAGCCACTGTTATAATCTAGTTCCTCTGAACGATCAAATTCATCCCATGATGGCCCTTGCATCGCACAATCTGACGGCAAACGAGGCGATGACATTTCTTGAAACAAAATAGAATTCTGTTGTGTTAAACGATTAGCAAACATAAAAGCTAACGAAATGCTAAAAATTTTAGATATCTTGATTCAAAAAAAGCAAACTTCTCCTATTTTAAGGCATATTTTGACTTAATAACTGAGGATATTCTAAAAAATGCATAAGAGATAGAAACAGAACGGGCTGCCGTGGTAGTTATATATTAAGAAGTTAAAAAATATATAAATTAGCAACACCCTATAGACAAACAAAAACAAAGTGATGCGAAAACGAAACAAAGAAACGAAAAACGATGTCAAACTGGTAAGAAATGCAAAAATGTGAGTTCATGATAATTAAAATATTCTTTGAATGGATGAGATAAAAGCTGCGGAAAGATCGTCAAGGAAGTCAATAAATGATAATAAGCAGAAGAGACAAGCGTAACTTTTACTATATTCATAAAGAGACCCTTAGTCAATATAAAAGATTCCACCAATAGGAAAAGTCAAAGATGCGCAAGGCTGCAACAGTAAGAGTGAAAACAATGCTGTTTAGTTTGAAATCACTCTGTATATATTATTAGAATGAAACAATAAGTTTTGTTGAATCTAACTCCTACTTAGGGTTATCGTAATAAGCTGTTATTGCACAACATCCCATGACTTACATAAACATTTTCCATGGACTAATTTTCCAGCCAAATTTGGAAATAACTGCTTTCAAAAGTAACCAAAGAGAGAAAAAATCTGAACAAATATAAATCTGAATAAATCTGACGGTTCAAAGATTACATTTGGGAAGCAGCTCTGTACTGTAGAGGGTTCGATAGAAACCAACAGAAATAATGCGTTGGGAAGGAATAAAATATTAAAAGAATTTCAGAGGAAAAAAGGATTGATCGAAGCACTGATGTACAATAAATAAATCTGCAGAAATACTCCACATCATTCAAAAATGTTAAAGGAAAAAGTCGACTCTTCAACATCGTCGATGATCAATTAACCTTTACAGTCATAAATTCATCAAACTTGAGGTATTTTCAGTTCTTTTCACTGGCAATACTAACTAATAACTTCAGCTATACTCTTCGGTAGTTTTTACTGCTTACGTCTACTACGAAAGGACCAGCTCTCTTTTGTACTAATGTTTAAAACGTAAAGCCTTATACTACTTGCAATTGTGCGCAGATGTGCATGACTGGCAGTGGAGTGTGAGTAGGGAATAATCAGTGTCCCGTAAATGTTAAGATTAGGAAGTTGTCGAGTTCACTTAATAAGTGGAAGATGAAGGAAACCGAAAGAGCAAGCGGAACAGGAAAAAGAAAGTTAAAAACAACTATGTAGCCCACTTCATCCCAGAATGTACACGGCCACTGTAAAGCGCCTCCCGCAACGCCGGGGCCCGTTACATAGAAGTGAATGAACTCAGTGCAACAGGATGTGTCCCATGGAGGAATGTTCACAACGATGAGCACTGTGCTTTTGTAACGGTTGTTTTGCACATTCGGGGGGGATTTTTTCTCTTTCGCACCTCTCACATTTTTTTAAAAAATACTTTATTTTCGTTTTCAATTTGTAGTCATAGTGTTACTTCTTATTTTATTACTGAAATAAATGAATGGATGAATAAATAATAGGTAATAGAAATGCTAAATTGAATTTGCTTCATTTGTACAGTTAAACATTAGATTTCTTTTGCGGAATCCTTATTCTGTTAATATACCACATTTTCAACTTTGGCTATTAAATTTAACTTCAAATTTTGCTGATGTCTCCACTGGTATTCTATGAATCATCCTGACATAGTAATTTATGTTTGTAAGCTTATTGAAAATGTCACGAGCAAATATATTTTGTTTTTTTCCTTTTCTTCAACGATCTTTCCTGACAGTATACTGGGAAACTAGCCTTTTTTCACTTTATGCCAACATAAAGCAGCTTATGTTTACAGCTTTCGCTTGATGAAATAACAAAACAAGGAAAAGTAAGGCCAAAAAAAAAAAAATTAGCAGGAAATTTAGTAAAAAGTGACAGAAAGACAGAAATATTAGAAGTAATGGATAGATACTAACGATTTAATTTAAGAATTGTTCATTGCTGTCATTAATCATTACTGCTCTGGCACTTGTATAAAAACAATCCGAATAACAAGCAGTCCATCTCATCGTTTTGTATATATTCCATTCAGTTTAAGTATTCACTAAAAATAAGAAGGAAGGATTCTAATGATGTTTCTGATGGTGATGGTATGTTTTATCATAGTTGATTCATGTAGATATCGCACATCTACCACCGTGATAATTTACATACTTAATAATTAGATAAATTTATTTTCCTTTATTTTTTATTTTTGAATTATTCTTTGCTCGTTATAAAAATTTCTGCATGGCTTGTATTTTTGCTTTTCTTGGTATTAAAGTTTACTTGTCATTTATGTTTTGGAATCGATTCTCCTCAAGAGAGACTATCGGCATAAAACCCATGAAAGGCAGTTTTGAATATGGTGTAAAACTGCCTATACAGTATTGAAGGCAAGTTTATCAGTAATCGTAGGAAAAATTCTTTACAGTTTGAGAAATTGATGAAGTGTAAAGAACAGTAATGTCGTTCTCTGGTGAAGACCACTGTGATTCTGAAATATCAAGGTAATTACATCTTAGGTGTTTTCCAATTGATTTCTTTATTTAAATCTTCAAGTATCGACTTAGCGATTTGAAATTTATGAGCGATTTTCGAAATTTTTGTTTCCTTTTTTCTAAGTTACCTTTTATATCATTCGACTTCTTTGAAACAAATTTGGGATGAAATACAGTTAATGTGCTATAGGAGCACAACTAACTGGAAAGATATATATAAGGTACTGATTTGAAATTCACTTTCTTTTAGTGTTACTTTTTTATAGAGATCGATTTAAATTGGATGCACTTTCTTTGAATAAATCACCAGAAGAAGTATTCAATGTTGTTGGAAAGCTTGGCGAAGGGTATGATATATACATGGATTTTTTTTTTATTACCGTAAAATGGTTGTTATCTACTGATTTTTCAGCATTGCCTCTTACGGTTTTTATTTTCCAGATAAAATTAACTAAAAAAAGCTTCAGGAATTACCAAGATCTGACCTATATGAAAAAAGAAATACGAGAGTTCTACATATTCCATAAGTCCTTTATTGGATTAAAATTAATTTTTATGGAGCACAAATGAGTTTGGAAAAAATATAATATATGTGATGATATTGCGAAACAACTTGCCATTTGCGTCAAAGCGGCTGTGTTCGATTGTTTGGTGTTTGGTCGTTTCATATCAATTATAACTCTCCAGATACGTCAAAAAAGTTTTGACGAAGGATCAGCTGAACTTGTCAAGTGTCTTCATTCCTAAATTTCTTCAAAAGTTTCCTTTAGATCATATGGAGCGGTACACAAAGCAATTCATAAAGAAACAGGGCATGTGCTTGCGGTGAAAAAAGTGCCAGTAGATACAGATTTACAAGAAATAATCAAAGAAATTAGTATAATGCAGCAGTGTGACAGCAAATATGTCGTCAAGTACTACGGTTCCTACTTTAAAAACTCCGATCTTTGGGTAGGCATTTTCATTTTTCGTAGAAATCTGCTATACTTGATTGCTGAAAATATCTTAGATGGAAATAAGGCAATTCATATGTTGGAAACGAGTTCCACTTTTTAGATGCATTACCGGTAATTAACTTTAGATCCGAAATTCCATGCTTTTAAGATTGTTATGGAATATTGTGATGCCGGTTCTGTTTCTGATATTATGAGGATTCGTAAAAAAACCCTGAATGAAGCTGAAATTAGCGCAGTTACGAGGTAATCAAATGTGCTTTTTTTGTATTTAAAATTTGTCTTCGTAACCTTTTCTATGTTTTCCTTTACCCTATTTATTAGACATAATCAAACTTGAATATATTATTAAGACTTAAGGCTATCCCCTGTCTATTTTCAGAGATGTTTTGAAGGGTTTGCGTTACTTACATGATTTAAAAAAGATTCATCGAGACATCAAGGCAGGCAACATATTGCTCAATGCAGAAGGCCACGGGAAACTAGCAGACTTTGGTGTCGCTGGTCAGTTAACGGTACGTTAATTGATTCGCTCTGTGATCTAAAATTCCATTTTAATGACCACCAATATGCTTCAATTTGCGCTGTTTCATTTCAGGATACTATGGCTAAGAGGAATACAGTTATTGGAACACCGTTTTGGATGGCACCTGAAGTGATTCAAGAAATTGGATATGATACGAAAGCTGACATTTGGTCGCTAGGTATTACTGCCATGGAAATGGCTGAAGGTCGTCCACCACATGCTGATATCCATCCGATGCGGGTTCGTATTATATGGTCAATACAAACAAAATACAAAATTACTTCAAGTCGAAGATAAAATATTAAAGTCTTATATTTGCAAACGTTGTTTTTATAAACTTCAGGCAATTTTCATGATTCCAACGAAGCCGCCACCAACACTGAAATGTGAACGTGACTGGTCGGCAGATTTTGTGGATTTTATTGCTCAGTGTTTGGTGAAGAATCCTGACGAAAGGAAGTCTGCCCAAGATTTGCTGGAAGTATGGATATATATCATATGTTAAGAACAGTAATTTAACAAAAGCTAAGTTTCAGGAATCCTTTGAGATAGATAATAAAACTGATGAAGAAGGGAGAAAGTTAATTTTGCAACTGAGACATAGCAGGCCCGTATATTATTTATGCCAATCAAAGTCAAAAGGAATTAGAATTCGAGGATCTAAAAAGCGCAAAGGATTTGAAGACCTTATTTGTAGGTAATTATTTAAATTGATGAGTACTATACAAGGAAATATTTTAGTTATCCACAAATCTTTGAATATTCAAACTTTTTTGAGCATTCATTTATGGTTAATGCATCGCCGTCATCGGTTTTACTGAATATGATTGATGAAGCTCGTGCCATCGCTGATTTTGCTGCTCAAGAAATTCAGGTTTCTTCTTTTCAATTTTTATGTTTCTTGTGTTTTCATTTGACATGGTTTTTGTATTCTGTGTTAGGAAGGTTATCCATTTTCATAAGTTCAGGAGCGTTCACTAGGAGAAGCAGGAGATGCTACTCTAATACATGAAAAGATACGTAATGATGAGTCAAGTGAAATGGAAGACATGACACTTATAAGACATGATATTCCGCAGACACCGACGAATGGTATATCAAGCTTCTTTATTTTCCTATCATCTTGACTAAAATTGTGGATATTTGGTACTGATTATGTTTAGACATGATTCTCCTTTCAGATGAATCCATGCTGTACCTTAACCAACTTATTTGAACACAAACAAACTTTGAAATCAACTGAAGACGGATTATAATTTTGAATTTTCTATTTAATGTGAATTTTCATTTCAAAAGTTAAATTTCAGGTGACCCATTTAAAACATTAGCTTCAGAGACGATTACTGAACGAATGAATTCAGTACGATTGACTAGAGTCCGACCTCCAGGTGATACAGGTTATGTGCACAATTTACAACAAACAACTGTAGCAGATGAAGGAGGTATATATATTTTTTGTATGTCTAAGAAGAAATGTTATTTAAATTGAGCGCCTGAATGTCGCTTCCTATCGTATTGTCCTAGAAGGTCACAGAGCGTCCTTTTCCTGATTCATTGGAAGTTTAAATATATATATATATATATATATGTAGTCAAATCCTCATACTGCTGCAGCAAAGTTACTGGAACTATCCAACCATAAGATGCTCTACGTAAACCAGAAAGTGGAAGAGCAAAAACAAGATCAGATAGCTTCAGTAGATGGTGGTGTTCATTATGGCGAAGCAGGTAAGATGAACGGTGTTGGTGTGCCACAAACATACTTCGACACCGATTCATCTTACGATACTTCTTATATTGACCAACATTTCAATAAAGCCTATTTGGATGGTGACTATAGTTTTGTAAGTGATTTTTAAATCTGGAAAACTAAAAACAATAAACTAAAAGCCTCACATGTGGCATGAAGGCTTCATGGTTGCATTTTGCTATGATGTTAGACATTCTTAACAGACAGTGATGAATTAATTTAAGATTTCTGAATCAATTTGGAGAAGTCTGTTGGGGGGATTTATCATTTTACTTCCATATTAGCAATAAATTTATTTTTAAATAAAGGAAAACATTTTCTTGAAGCATCTTTTTTCGGACTTTTGCAGTTAAAAAGTTTCACTATTTTTAACTTAGATTTTAGCTATCCGAACTTCCATTGGAAGAGTTGATGCGAAGAAAAGCTAATTTGGAAGCTGACATGGATGTGGAATTGCGCGAACTGCAAGCGCGATATCAGACGAAAAGGCAGCCAATTCTGGATGCAATCGAAAACAAAAAAGCTAAAGCAGTTCAATATTAAAAGGATTTTTCATTTATATTTGTTATGATTGTACCAGCATATTTATTGAATTCAGTTTATATTCTTGTGTTACTTTCTGGCCTTAATTTAACCTCCCAGGTTTGTCTCTACAATTTTCTGCTTTGTATTCATATATAATTTTATACGTAAAATATTATAATACAGGGCGTATTTTCCTGATTATTGTTAATTCAAAGCTGAAGCTATTAATTGCCGTTAGCTTTTCAGAACTGACAAACATTTATTCAGTTAAACCTGGGTTCTAAATGACGAGGTTTGATAGTTTTGACATCTTTCTACGTGAACTAAAAAAACGATTTAGGAATTGCGAGACTTGTGCTTGATGAACAATTCGTATAGCTTTTAAGATTGTCTTTTTTTATTTGTATTTCACTTTTTTTTTTCTTTTTTTTCTGCGGTAATCCAGCTTTGAAGCAAGATGTGTTGTTGTGATGACTTTTTTCGTTTTTTGTTTTTTATACAATTGTTATGAGAGTGTTCCTTTTTAGTGTTTTCATTTTCTAGTTTTTCTGATTTGAGAATAAGGTTCTTTTGGTTTTTACAATGCTTGGAGGATTATCAGAAAGGAAGAAATATAAGTTGAGCTATAATGCTAGTTTTCCACTCAAAATTTATTTTTTTAAAGGGAACATTTTACACCTTCACTGTGTTTATTCCCACTAGTTCCACATTGATATTGGAATAATAACTGAAAGTTTGTTGCATTATGAAATTTTCCATACATAAGACGTTGGCATTAACAATTTATGTCGAGAAGCTTGAAAAAAAACTAGGTGTTTATCTTTTAATGTGGAGCTGTTGCTGAATTGTTAGTAATAGCCATTTATTGCGTAATTCATTATTTTTGAGATTTATAAATGCTGCCGTCTTCTATTGTAAGAATGTATGGATGGAGGACTCAAAATCTTTTTTTAGTTTGTGAATGTTTGTACAACTAGGAAAAAATTATATTTTATTCCGTCTTTTCCTATCATCATTTGATACATTTTGTATATTTTCGGTTCATTTCTAGACCTAACTTCAACGTATGCCCACATTATCTTCAGTCTTTTCCTTCCCATTTTACATTTCCAAATAATATGCTTTCTGCTTTTAACTGCTTTTCATTTTTCGTACATTATCCTTTTCATATGAATGGTCCAATTTTCTTTCCTTTCTTGAGTTTATATTCTTTCATTATGATCTTTATCCTGAACACAATTAGAGGAAAAGAAAGAAATAGATATCTCGAAAGAAATTAACATCAAATAGGAATAATTAATACGCATAAAAAAGAAGCATGAATTTCCCACTAATTAACTTCATTAACAGTTTGTCAGTTTCTAAATTCGACTTATAGTTTGCAGTTATTTATGATCAAATGTAAATCATAAGTTTTGTATGTTTATTTTGGATATGGTTTATTATGGGGGTTCTGGAAATCTCTGATTTATTTTAAGAGTATTACTATGTGGAAAAATGAGGATTTTTAATGTATAGTGTATTTCTCAGTTAATTCTTTGAAATGACTTCTGGGTCGTAAATTTTTTCTATTTTTCTTAAAGTTATGATTGGTGACCGGTAATTGTGTACAATTGATTTGCTTGCATAACATATTTATTATATTCTCTTCATAATTTTTTTCATAGTATGCATTCAGATTATAAAGTCAGCTTTTTTGCTACAAATTTGTTCCCAAAAGCAAGGTTTTACATCAGAATTAATATTGAAATGTTGCTTAGTAGCTTCTAAATGGGACCAGTGTCACCATCCCCAAGTGTCGATAGTCCAGCTAATCATGATGGATACGAAAGATTATTGGAGATACTGTGATTTTATGAAAATATAAATTATTTGAACAAGTCTATGTCAATATTTTCTTCTTTTTTTCAGTTAATCTTCAAGAAATTCAAATCCATACTGCAGGCCAAGTATCTGCTGTCTGTTCACTATCATTATATATATCGAAAGAATTTTCCTCATGCTTTTGTCCAAACGGAGAATTGTAGATCTTAGAAATGCCGCAGTCTGATGGGCAATACTCAGCAGGACTACCTGAAATTAATTTACATTAAATCAGCAACAGAGTGTTCTAAAAATTTTTGTTACTCATTTCCAGTTTGCAACGTGTGAGTTCCTGACAAATTAGACAACGTAACGATCGCGGCAGAACTGAATTACAGATACGACTGGATAATGTGGTGCTACTGTAAACTGCTAATTGGTTTACCTGGTTCCCCTGGTGGTCCCCATGGTCCTTCGCTTCCTCTACGTCCCGAGTTACCATACAGGCCCATGCGACCAGGGTCACCCGGTTTACCCGGTTTACCAACCATTTTTGACGGTTTTCCTGGCGGACCCATCGGTCCCTTAGGACCCATCATCCCTGTCAGACCTTTCGGACCTTTAATTCCGTAACCTGAAATGTATATATTTAGTGAAGTACTAAATTAACGAAGAATTATTGTTCTAATGAGTATTCGAAAATGTCGCAAATAAATTTCCAAACCTGCTATGATTGAGTCGCCCACTACTCCTTCAACTCCAGGTGCCCCTTTTTTCCCGCGCATTCCTTCATCCCCCATTCTGCCGAGCCGACCTTGTATTCCGGGTCTTCCATGTCCGCCAACTGCACCTTTCGGTCCTGGTTCACCTGTCCGTCCTCGTTCACCTTGAGAACCTCTGAAGTGAAACATCAAACTCCTTATTTTAATATATCTTCAGACGGTAGGTGAACAGAAATTTCAAACGAATATAAAAATTTTGGTTACCGTTGTCCCGGTGGTCCAGCTGGGCAGATAACACATGGAAGGTCAGGTTCCGGTTCCAACTGTATATCGTGACCGTCCGAGCCTGGTCTTCCCTGGTTTCCTGGTTCACCAGGGAAACCATCCAATCCTGCTGGACCTGGTGGTCCGGGTGGCCCATATGGGCATGCTAATGAATGACATCCTGAAGGTTTTATATATAAATTTATTGCTTCTTTGATTGGTAACCTTCAAGAAAATAACTCGCCTCGGCATGTTCCACCATACCAAAAGGATCGGATGGTTCGACGGTACAACAATTCTCCACGAAGTCTCAGTGCATAAATACTTCGCAACTGAATCCATATATCGTCCGTTTTCTCCTAATTTCGGATAATTAATTATCTGTCCAAATTGAGTCTACTCAGTAAGAGTTTGAAATCGACACATTGTATTTCATGTTACTGTGTTTATTTTATAAAGCACCAACCTGGAATTTTTTGGCCATCACTTGTGCTTCCGCTGTCTGATTATCAATTTTAGCCATAAATATTGGAATAAAGAAAATAATGCAAATAATTGTCACCGTACTTACCACAACATTTCCGATTGCAAAGAAACGAAATAACTTATCATTATGCATTTGATCCTTCAAAATAAAAACAAATCATTGGTAGACATTAATTTTAAAGTATTCTCATAAATTTGCACTCTGAATTCAAGTCATCAATGATGAACAACGCAAAAGAAGAGGAAATGAAAATTACATGAAGATATTTCTTTGGCTTAAATTATATTAACTTTTTCAGATTCATCATTAATTAATCGTTTGAGAAGCAATCATAACAATTTTTTATGCCGTTTGATGCGTTAAACGTCCAGCTGTTCTCGAAACTACTAGCAAAAAAGTTTTGTTAATTTCTGATGCATCCTTAAGCTCAATCATTAAATTTGAAATTATGTCACCTAATATCTTCCTTTGTTGTCTTCAATCATTTCTTCCAAATTAAAGAAAAAAGAAATTTCATGAAGGACTAAACTACTTTTGTTTTTCCATCGGACTTAGCAAGGTTTTGTCCCTTGTCCTTTCTTAATACTTCACGACATAACATCCCTAAATACTTCGCGACACTTCATTGCTTCCGTTGGTGAAGTGAAGTTCATATGAAGCGATAGAAGAAGTACATCTGCAAAATGGTGTTAAAAATTTTGTGTTTGGGCGTTGTTAAGCAAAAAGAAGACTTAGTTCATTTTCGGTTGACCGAAATAGTCATTTTTTATTATTAATTAGGTCAATCTTTTTTGAATCCATTATTTCTATTGATTTGATTGTGGTTTATTGTCCTTGACATTACTGATGAAAATCTAAAAAAAAAACAAGAAACGTTAAAACACGTGAAAAATCTTTTTCAAAAATTTTAATGCATCGATTTTTAGACACATTAACAAACTTTAAATTCTTCGACTTATTGCCATTTTCCGGAAAATCGCATTGGTAAAACTGTTTTTTTAAATTAATTATTCGCAACCAATAAATTGAACTCACATAATCGTAAAGGCAAGTTTGCATCGTTTGTTTATATTTATGGACTGCAAAATCAACTAAAACAACGAAATCCAAATTTTCTCCTGATTTTAGATCTTTTTTTGATTCAATCATTTTTTATATAATCACTTGTTTTTTAAAAAAAAAGATGAATTTTTTGACAAACTTTAAAACGACTATGCATAGTATGGAAATGTAATAGCTACTGGAGAAATTTAGAATTTTTAAAAATATTGCAAAAACGTAATAAACGTGAAGACTTCTAATGTAATTCGCCAATCTGCACAAAAGAAGTTTCTGTTGCTATGCGCATCTGAATACCACGAAAATTAATCCTTTGGAGTGAATCATTTTCAACTGTTAAAAGTAAAATGGATGAAAGAAAATTGGATTAGATCTAATTGTCTTAGTTAATGGCAGTTTTCTTTTTTTTTTTGAATTAAAAATTGAAGAAAAATTTCAATTAACAGATCATCTTTATGTAATTTTCTTTTGGCTTTTGTTTCCATGATGAATAAGTAAAAATTGTTTTGAAAATCAATAGTATTTTGGAACCAGTGGTGTTATTGAAGTCAATCTAAAGTTTTAACGCTCTATTGGAAGTTTAGGTCGGAAATAATTTTGAAATTTTTTGCCAATTAAATTTTTTTTACGACAGTAAATTAGAATTCTTTTCTTTTCAATTCATTCTTTATACGCATATATAATTTTTGAATTATTTCTGAAGTTAGAACGTTCTTTCAAGTTTCTTAAAAATAATTTGTATCAGTTCATAGATCTGAATGGTCTTATTTTATGTTATATGATAATAATGGTCTTATTTTATGCTATATGATAATCCACATAGAAAACAAATTTTAAATAATTTTTATTTCATTCAATATTATTATTAGCATTATTTTATCGTTATCATTATTATGTGTGTAACTTTCTTGCTTAGGAAGCTGATAAATGTTAGTCCTTACAATTATATTATGCACATATGTTGGTGCATGTCTTGTTCACTTGTCAATCGCAGCAAATTGTCGAGAATTCCGATAATTAATCAAGAAAGAAATTAATTGAAATACACAAAAGAGCAACCTCATGGGAAGGCTTAACGTGTCGCATGTTCAGGCGTGTTGATTGAGCTACTCTGATGATATTTCTTTCCTTTCGCTTTTCAGATAATAATTTTAATAGCTCTTGTTGATGATGATGAATTTAATTTAAGCTGAACTAGATAGAGTTGAGTAATAGCGAAGATAATTGTAATGGAGATGTTATGATAACAATGATAGTAATAGTCAGACTATAACTGCAATAAATTTAATAGTTATCATATGGCATTTATTTTAAAATATATTTATTTATTAAATTAATAAAATTTAAATGTAAACATGAATAGAATAGTTCCTAACATTTAAAAACACTTTGCTACCAGAAGTAATGCTATTATTGCTACAACTATTTCAAAATAATAAGAATGACAAATATTAATGATAAAAATTGCAGAGATAATATGATGATATAAGAGATAAGTAGATGAGATAAGAAATTGTATGCCATTTTATTAGTTGGTTATTTAACTTGGTTTCTAAATGCAAGCAATAAAATTCCAGATCTCAGTTGAACTCTCATTTCACGCTTATAGCAATGGAAAGAATAATAATAATGAAGAAAGTGATGATAATGATATGATAACAACCGCTCCACTAATTAATATTAAGTCGCAGCTTGATGTATGCTCAATGAGTTCTATTTTCGGCAATTTTCTCTTCATTCCACAGCATCATTTGCATCGATGTATTTTGAAGTGGTTATCAAGCCATCGACATTTCATTAAACTAAGCAATAATGGCAAGTAATAGTGTATTCAAATTATTTATCATTGCAGAGGACCCATCTGTTATCCAATATTAATGACCTCCAATCAGTATCGATACTTAGAAATTGATTGCATGAGAGGAAAAGGGCTGTCCTTTTTTTAGGGCTTTTTAAACAAATTGATTATTGAAAGGATAAACCAAGGTCATTCATACTTTATTAAAATTATATGAATTTTCCTTCCAGATGTCCGGGAAAAAAGTCTTTTCTTTTTTTTTCTCTTTTGTTGGATTTTTTGATCTAGTAAAAACTATTCAACAACTTGTAAGTTGAGTTGGAAATTCAAGATTTGGTAATAATGCAAATTTAAAACATTAACAGGTGGTGGAATTGAAAATTAAGAATTTTTCTATTAAGCATAGTTTTAGGAGTAGTCATTTGAAGTTTGTCAAAACAAACATTATAATTTTAAATTATATCAAACTCTCACGGCAATAAAAACCTTCACTTCATTAATTAATGTAATCTATTCAATCAATTATTGTTTCATTTATTAATGGGAAAAGCATATTCAAATGCAGATAGACATAACTACTTGCTGATTGCTTTGTCCATACTTCTTTTTTGCTTTCCTACTGTAAATGGGAAGAAAAACGTTGATAGGATAAGGATAATGTCAGTGAGTGTTGTGTTGGTTACGATCAACAATGAATAGGATAATGGATTTTGAAGGAAGAAAAGCAAAGTGGAATGGAACGGATAGTGACTCTAACGATATATTTCCTATTCCTCTTCATCAAACTAAATGATCTGATTAGGCTTACTTTGCCACATCTTTATCATAGTGATTATGAATGTAATGTAGATGTGCTTTTTCGATTATCGACAGAGTAAAAGCAATGAAATACTAATACAATTTGCGTGCCTTTCTATCCGTTCATGCTAATGCCATTGAAACTGGCCAGATGATATGGATGATTAGGATAATCATAATGATAATGCTGACGTTAGATGTTATTCGCCGTAATAGTAACAACAAGCAGAAATAATTGAATAATAATGGTAGTGGGCAAGAAGTAATAATGGCAATAGTTAATAATAATAAACGACAATATTAATAAACAAAAAGTCAAAATCAAATAATAATGATAATAGATTTAAATTTGATAATGATGAAACGTTTTCAGTGATTATTTGTAATCATAACGATCTCTGTGATCATTATAATTTTAATCTTTTTCAAAGATTAATAAAATTACAATGGTAGTGATAAACTTGCATATTGCAGTCACAACGGATTTCTTCAATGAATAATGATAGCAATGATAAGAAAAATGGAAAAAATTGGTGAAAGTGTAATGTCAGTTAAAATTATCAGCAAAACTAATTTCAGATTATCAAACATTTGCATGCAACATCATGTGATAATGACCTAGTATTTTTTTAAATTGTGAAACGCGAAATTATCAAGTAGTTTCCAGAAGCAGTTTCGTTTTGCACTACCCAATTTGTATATAAAACTTATTCATTGATGATCGTTTGTAATTTGGGATACCTCAGGGGGAAATAGAAAGCAGGAAGAGAGAATAAATTGAAGACGAGGAGCATCATCTCGTTTCTTCCATCCATCTATCTTCCAATCATTCAAATAATGTAATTACCGGATGGACAACTTGACATCGCATTATTGTTGCCGATTGCTTACATATACAAATGCACGGCTTAACATGAAAATTATGGGTTACTTACAATTATTGTCTGTTCAATTTGTCGAAATTTAATGAACTTTTTATTTAATTATAATAAATTTTGTTGAAATGAATGGTTTCTGAAGGAGATGTTCATGCATTATATTATGATATAGTTGAAAAGAAAGGAATGATCCAAGAAGTGGAAGATTTATGCATATTTAAAAGAAGTAGAGTTATATTCTGCAAATATGCATGCCTTTCTTAATATACATCAAAAAAAAAATCAAACTATAGTTAAGTTTAGTTTTAGCATTATTGCTTACATATAATGGATTCTATCAGCAATGCTGGCTTAAAAGCATTTTTGACTAAAATCCTAGTTGTTGCTTCGGTCAAAGAAATTTATGAGATGCAAATTGAACTTGATCTCTTAAACGCATAATTTTTGGTAAAAAAGAAGTCCTTATTGGAAGGATAACTGTAGGAGAATATTGGTCTGAAAATTGAACTATTGTTTAATTAGTCATCGGTGTGAAAACGAATGATAATAAAATTCAATATTTAAGCGATAACTTAACGATTGTTGAATATCCCTTTGTTCATTCAGTCTGTGATGATTGGGTCAGAGACCTATAGAGATAATTCTTGATTCAAATTGATTGTAAAGCAAAGTGATCTTTAGGCTTAAAATTAGTGAAATTACGGTAGAGGGAGGAGGATATATTGAGAGTGAGGGATGAAGGAAGGTCTATTCAAAAGTCACATGTTAAAAAATTCAATTTACCATCCAACAAAAGTTCTTCCACTTTTCAGTAACAGTCTGGCCAAGTTTGACTCTATCCATTATGGTCATTTTCACTGACCTCAGGAGCCAATAATATAAGGGTCAGGTGTAGTGCAATGCGCATGCATGCCCTTTTTGCCACTTACCGCCTGCTCTCTAATTCTGTTCTGTGGCTTCTTACTTTCTGCTTGTTTGCTCTCGAGCTTGGCGCTTTCATCTTCCACCATACGGTAGCATCGCCCATCACCAGTCATCGAGAATTCATTTCACTGCTCAATTCAGTGCTCGAATCCTTCGATGTTCCCTTCCTTATGCTGTCACAACAACGTCAGCCTAAGCCTGAACTGACTGATTTCAATTTTAACCATTGAATTCTTTATAACTTCCACTTCCTTCCTATTTCATCCAATTCAGATTTAATTTGAAATTTTGACACTTGATACTTCCCACTTATGAATTCTTACGATTCTCCAACACGGCAAAATTCTGATGAGCAACTTCAAGAACAACCACTGAATTTCTCAACCAATTCCACTCATGATATTACAATGTCAACGACAACAACACTTTGGAAAGGTATAAATATAAAGAGCATAGTCGTGCCTTTCTTGAAATGAGCCAAACATTTCGACTCATTTCTGGCCAAATTTTCATTTCATTTGGAAATGATTTAAGAGTAACTAGTGCCGCATATTCGAAAAAAAGATTATTGTTACCGAATTCATTTGTCTGCTTCCACGATTTTTTTCTAGAAAAAATCTAAAATTTCAGATTCTGGCCAAACTGAAAAATACAATTTTGATAGCCATTGTAATGCTGCAGCTTCTGGCATAAACTCAACCTCAGTTCCTATTCATAGTCCAACTCCAACTCCAAGACCACTGTTTACTTATCAGCCTTCTATATTTATGACACCAGGACTTTTGCCATCACCTTATATGTCTTCGTTTGCCGCAGCGGCTGCTATGTCAGCTGCAATGAACGTTGCGGTGCACCGTCTTCCGCATCAATTGTAAGCCAAAGTAATTCATGGAACATATAAATCAAATATTTAAGAAAGTTTAGGGATTTCCAGGAAGTACGGACCAACATTAAATTGAATATTACGTGAAACTGGCTAAATTTAAACAATTTTCTTAAACAGCTTAATGATTTTGAATTTCAAATGAATTATTTATTCCTTGGAGATCGTCAATACACAATACAGTTGAATCGGACCCAGCGACGATTTCAGTGAATTCGTTTTGTTCAATCAACGCAGCAGAAAGTCCGGCACCGACATCGCCGGCACTTTCCTGTGCTGTTTGTGGTGATGTATCTAGCGGAAAACATTATGGTATCTCATTTATATTTCCGTTTTTTTCAACTTTTCACTGAAACTCAGATTTTCTTTCAACTATAGTATGTTCATTTTATGAAATTTCGAAGATACCTAAGTTTATATTGAATATATTTTTTATTATTTAAGTTGATTACAATAAAATTCCAAAAGTTACGAAAATTAATGTTTAGATTTTTTTTTTAAATTTGCAAATATTGGATAGAGTCTGCTTGCAGGAATTTTGGCATGTAACGGCTGCAGTGGTTTTTTCAAACGTAGTGTACGGCGTCGACTAATTTACCGATGTCAGGCCGGCACCGGTTCATGTATCGTTGATAAGGCACATCGTAATCAATGCCAAGCTTGTAGACTGAAGAAGTGCCTTAACAAAGGGATGAACAAAGATGGTATTAATTAATTTATTTTAAATAATCAAACTACATCTGATACCTTTTTTTTTATCCAATGATGATATTTTTAGCTGTACAAAATGAGCGACAACCGCGTAACACAGCTACTGTTCGTCCTCCTAATGATCCGGACTTTTCAACATCTTCAGGTTTTTATAAGTAAGTGATCCTTACTTTTTTTTGTGCTAATGAATATTTTTGAAATTAATTTTCCTCAACAAAATCTATCCATTGTTTATTTAAACAATATGTTTTAATCAAATAAGATGAAACTTTGTCAGCCACAAAATTAAGGATAAACGATAAACTTTCACTCACAGTAGTCCTTAAAAAAGTAAAAATAGCAAAAATAATCGTAGTAAAAATTACAAATGCCATTGCACTTATTTTCAAAGATTTATTTACTTTCTACAGAATGAATTTAACTTAGTTTTAATTGTAATTCAATTATAATATAATTATTGCTTAATGGATAAATATGATAGTACGGTAACCACGGCACTTTGTATGGCTGGCGAAATACCAGATTCTACTTCCGGTGTATCAGTAACAAAAGGTTCTTCTCCTGTCAGTGATTCTGGCAAACAGGATTCTACGGAGGTTGTTTTTTAAACTTACTCTTTTGTTTTCATATACCCTTTATTTAAATGAACATTTTTGATGATATGATGATTATTCAAAATAATGAATAAATTCAGATATTTGATAGCGAAAAAATTGAAGAAATTCGACGTGGCATTGAGAATGAAAGTGTCCAAGAGGCTGCAGCAAGGCTTTTATTTTTGGCTGTTAAATGGGCTAAAAATCTTCCTTCTTTTGCTCTTTTATCATTTCGTGATCAAGTAAGTAAATGATAATCAATTAAAATTTCCAAAAGCGAGCTGGCTCCTCCTTTTTTAAAAGAATAATTAATATTCTTATTTTATAGTTGAAATTGCTGGAAGAAAGTTGGTGCGATCTTTTCCTTCTAAGCGTATTCCAATGGTCACTTCCAATGGAAAAATGTCCCTTACTGAATGGTTCACAAAGTGATGCGTCAAATTTTCGTTACTTAAACGATTTATTCTTTCGCATTCGTACTTATGCTATCGATCATGGCGAATTTGCATGCTTAAAAGCTTTAGTATTATTTAGGCCAGGTCTCATTATTATTATTATTATTATTATTATTTTTTTTTTGTTATTATCTTCACATTTCATTTTTAATTTAAATAAGATGCAAGTAAAAACTAAAAGTTTATACGAAAATCAATTTGAATTATCTTAGCAGAAGAGAATTTCGATTTCTATTTTTCTTTTCCTATCATAATTACGCTTTAAATTTTTAACTTTCAATAAGGCAAATTTTGTTTGTTAAATTTCTGAAATAAGTTGTCAAAACTAGAAGTTTTTCACCAAAAAAATATTTAGTTCTTAGCATGACAAAGCTTTAAATAATTAGAAAAGCTAATAATGCTGAAAAATGTAAGCGACACATACTCGTTACTTTTTTATTCTATCGTAATCAGCCAACTGATTTTGCTAGAAACGTTTATCTCTCTTTATGAATTGAAGCTTTGACTATTTTCTATAAATACGTCTTTTCTTAAATGCTTTGAATCTCTTTATGACATTTTTATTAGACTGAGATTCATTTCTAACTAACATACTGCTTATGTTGATTTGGAAAGCTCGACCATTTTGCTTCAGACTTTACAGAAATAATTCAGCTGAACAGCAAATCAATTTAATAATAATAACGAACAATGAAAATACTGCTCATATTTCTAGTGCATTCGTTTCTCAAGTAATTTAAGTAAATAGCAAATTAAAGTATAATTAATTTTGGGGACAAAATTTGATTTTGGATTAAATTTGGCTCTAAGATAGGATTATAACAGTTTTAGTAAGCGATTTATCAATTTAAGCAGTCGTTGGATGGATGAAAGAGGGGGAGGCCAGCAAAACAGAAAGAAGCCGTTGTAAGTGGCAAAATAATTGAGGCGGCCTAGGCTACAGTAAAAGAAGGATGAAGAGGAGAGCTAATTAAATACATTCCCATTTCTCTATCATCTCCTCTTTTGCTTGATAGCATTCTGCCGTCTTTTATTTGGAAAATTTGGGTAAGATTACTAACATGTTCATCCAATCCTATCCATAATGAAAGCCACTTTTTTCTGATTCTCAGGTAAATAAATTTGACTTTAACAAACATTTATTTCCTAAATTTTAATTAACAAAATCTATTTGTCAAAAATTTATTGGTATGAGAAATATTAATGTTTTTGTCTATTTTCATTACTATTCCTCCTTTTTATTTTTATTCATTTTTCCTTCGCTCTTCTGCTTATTTACATTATTCATTTATTGATATATTGAAGAATTAAGTCAGCTTTGAACCATTTACAAGAATTCAAAAAGATAAATAAACAGACTGCACAAAAATGACTCTTTTATATTGTCATTCACAGTTGTAAGATGTGGAATGTTAGTGCTAATTTTATACTCTTATGTAGAAGTCTCGCTGCTTCGGTCGATTAGTTCAAATTTTTACCAATAAAACATAGTAATATTAAGACTGTACCCACAATTGAATTTTCTTCTTTCACAAGTTATTCCCACTGATAAATCGATTGTAAATGTTGTTATCAGAGAATTTTAAAATTTTTTAGAAACAAGAGGATTGAAGAATTTGGCTCAAGTTGAAGATTTGCAAGATCAAGCACAGCAAACATTGGCAAGACACACGATGAATTCATCGCCGGCAAGGTCTTCACTTTTTAATCACATTATTTGCAATTTCCACGTAATTTTTTTTCTTTTTTTCCAATTAAACATTTTTGTAAGCACAAATTTCTTGGCGCTGTTGCTGCAGATTTGGTCGACTACTTCTCTTACTACCACTTTTGCGAACTATAAGCGCCGAAAAAATTGAACGAATGTTTTTTCTGGCCACATTTGGGAACACATCGATTGAAAAAATTATTTGCAAAATGTACAATGGATGAATGTGGAAATGACATATCTGAAGTGAATGTAAGCTTATTTAGATCTGTTTAAACTCTAATGATTCATTTCCCTTAAATAAGAAATAATAATTTAAAGAAATCACAGCATTCTTTTGATCTCTGAGAAACAAATCCGTAATCAGTAATGAATTCGCCATTGACAATGAATTTCCTCACTGGAATCGCTATGAATAATCAAATATAAAATAGTCACTTGCTAACTCAAAATATTTGAAAAGAATGCTCGAAGATACCGTAGTTTAATAATAAAATGAAATTTTTGGCTTTCATTTCCGCTTATGTCACGTCACATACGTGAGTGAAGTCGCTTAATTTATTCAGTCCATCCAAACAATTTCTTTTGCAATACAGTTGTTATTTGTCACTAGTAAATGTATATGCTCAAGCGAAGCTAGCTTTCAATTTAGACCTCCAGAACGAAATATAATGAATGGATTAATAATCTCGCAAAACTTCAATAGTCATTACTTTTAAGCCCTTTTTAAAAGAAAGCATAAAAATCGGTTAAAATTTTATCCAAACAAAGTAATAACATAAAAAAGGAATAATGATATTAAAGGTAGAAATGATTGAATCAAGGGAATAGTTTTATAAAATGCTAAAGAATTAAAAATTTATTACTGAAGAGATAAAAGATTAAATAATTTTTTGTTTGTTCCACAGTATTCATCGTGTTGAGATGAAAAAAAAAAGGAAAAAAAAATTGTGGTGAATAAGAGTGAAATAAGGAGTAGATTTATAATAAGTTATATAATTTAAATATTACTAATTTAATTCCTTTAATTCTCATCTCGAAAATGTGTCACGCAAATGTGAAAATTAATTGAAAAGTGCGCTTTCCTCGCATGATGATACCGCTCAAGTCAATATAATATGAGCAATAGCGTTGGCTTTTAATGGAAAAAGATTCGTCTCCCCATCCTACAAATCTGTTTCATTAATTACTGAACGAATGTCACCGAACGGCATTCTCTCCACTTGCAATATCACTGAAGGGTTAAACAACATGGCCTTCTTTACTTCAAATTGCTGATAAAGAATAGAGCAGTTGGCCCATTCGGTATTTTGCAACTGATAATTCAAATACCGTTGTTAGAAAATCAACAATTCATGCTACTATACCATAACTTTGATATATACTGACGGACGAAAATCGAACGAAGAGAATTAAAAACAACAAATTCTCCCTATTTTATCAATTAAAATCCTGACCACAATGCGCAAAATACATGAGATTTTGATAAGCTAGAACGATGTGAATTCAATATTCCTTTTTTAAATAAAACTTTCAAAATAAAGCATACTTCATCATTTTATTTAAACTATTTCCATTCTATTTAGCACCTTAATGCTACAGCTATATCTTCGAAAAATTTCAAAAATCATGCTTTTGACACTCAGTGTAACAATTTAATCAAAAACAAAACAAAACAGATAGCAAGAAAAACAGTAGAAAAATTGGGAAAGCAGAGAAACAAATTATCAAAAGCTGAGCAAGTTCCAAGCTAAACCCGACAACGAATATTCTTTACACAAAAGTGGCAAATAGTGTTTTAAAATAAACACCGAAGAAATAATACAGAACATTAATAAAGTAATAAACAATATTATTTATGAGCTTGAAAAGAAGAAATCGGAGAGTCTGATTTACTCCAAACATTGATTCTGAAATTAAAAGACACTGATTTATAAAATTTTAACTCCGTTATTCTCCTTGGTTTCCAATATAACTGCCAAAAGTCGCAACAAGATTAAAACAGTGCATTTGCGCGTAAGAAATACCGGATACAGAACTCAAGTCATTAGAATACTTTCAATCCGCTATGATTACATAGCATGTACGACATATTAAAATTTCATAAAGCTATTAAAAAATTGAAAACATTTAATTTCCAAATAATCAAAATCAGAATGATAACCGGACTTAATGTACCTAACTAATGGTTTTGCATAAAAAAGAAAGCTTATACTCGAAAAATTTGATAAACTAGCTTTGATTGTGTAAACATTTGATTGCAAGGATAGTTGAAACATAGCATTCACTCTATTTTAATTAGTAGAAGTGATTCAAACTAAACTCGTAGCAATTATTGTTCATGACAAAAAAGTTAAACGAGAATGAGAGTGAATTCATCTTATATAATATAGGAAACTGACCTGAAAGAAAAAACTATGCTAACAACGACGAAGTTCATCTATCAGTAAGAATCCTCAGTGTTGGAGAACGTTTCGTTTGCAGATTTTCTCCTTGCCAGCACAATACTCGGCCAGACAGCAAATTAACGAACAATCTCGTACATCGATTTGAAAAGCTAATGCTAGAAAATAATATTACAGAAATGCCACTATGATAACCATACTTATACATTTTTATGGTTGCATCAATCAGTACACTACTAATCTTGTTTTTCGCTAATACAGTTAGGAACATTCAAAATGTATCATTAATTGCCGAAACAAACCTAACAATCGGTTCAAGAAATCGATAATCAACGATATCACGCACAAACTTCATGGTCCACATGTCAAATATTCTAAAATCTTTTAGTAAAAGCCCAACTGCAACGCAAAATACAAGAATGATGTTGCTCATTAAAAGAATAAAGTGACATTACAAAAACTTTTAAAATCCGGCTTTAATATACAATGTACAATAAAAGTAATTAATTTTTCTAACATCCTGAAGTTTTTTTTTTTCATAATTTAAAAATTACTGAAATGAATCGGTTGCAAAAAGTGTGAACAACCGAGGAAAATGAGCATTCGAACAGCTTTGTCATTAATGAAACATGCACTATAAACAGGAACAAAAAACTCTTTACCTAATCACTCCATTTTGCATTCCCAAAAACAGACAATTCACAGCAGTTCCTTCCGGAAGTGATGTCATAGCTACTGCAGTAACAACAATATCGGTATCGATCTTGCCTATTTCTAGTCCATTGATAGTTTTTAATGTTACGTTGCTTCCGTAACCTGGGAAAAAATTAAAAAAACATTAAGAAAAAGTCATAGTATCATTTGATTTCAAAAAAACAAAGCTGCTTTATTTATCGAAGCATTTCATTACAACTGGCAACTTTGGCAGTAAGAATTTTATATCACAAAAAGTGGCGAGAGAATATAACCAGGGCGAGTTTACGGAGTTAAATCAAGTATATAGAATTAAAGCTTATTTAAAAAGCTGTAAAATCAGTGGGACATGTAGACTTTAGAAACTCAAGCTTTTAATTATGTATTTTTCATTTTCCAAACATCTCAAATTAAGGAACCATACCGGAATGTACAACGATAGCCACATCACACGTAGTTCGACTAATGCAAATGAATTGCACTTTTTTTCCATCACTCGGAACAAGTGTTCGAACATATGCTAAACGATTTAGATCCCATATACAAACTTTACCCATGTTGCAGCCACTTGCTGCAATCGCAAAATCACCGCAAACTGCTAAAGCGCCGACTGCACAATCGTGAGCATATAGTGTTTTCAAAAGTGCAAAGTCTTTCACACCCTGGAAAGCACAATACAATTAAATATAGCGCAAAAACCACAATCGAATAAAAAAAAGGAAAATAGAAGTAAACAATGCAATCATAATTAAACTTACAAATTCGCTTAATAATATACGATAGGTAAGAACAATGCCACACGAAAGACCCACACACAGCAAATCAAACGAAGCACAATAAGTCGCTGCAACCACCTGTAAGATCAAGAAATTTTAAACTATTTAGAGTACAATTCCTGCTAGTTCCAGTACTTCCCGCAAAGTAAAATTACAGTAAGTCAAATGGAAGTCAATAATCATTAAAACTATAGCAAACAAAAGAGCAGTATTAATATATATTACCAGCAATGTATAAGAAATGAAAATGTAAAAAAAAGTGGATGAAATTTGTATTTGCTGCTTGTAATTAAAAATTATCGCCATTTCATTTAGCTCGAGATCTACCATTTCAGTTTCATGAAGTTAATTTTAACTTTACAAAGAAAGAAATAGGTGAAAGCAGAGTCTTTCCTCACTGCAATTTTTCACAACTTTCGACATATTAGCTATATAGTTTCACCAGCATTCGGAAATAAGAGAAGCTATATGGCATAAAAAAGAAACTTACATTGTAAGTGTGATAACTTGCTAAATCCCACCATAATTTCGGTTCGTGAAGACGCAAACGGAATATTCCATCATTCTGTCGCCAAGTTACTAATCCATAACTGCAAAGATTTCGTGGCCGGACCCCTTCTTTGTGCTGGAAAACAATTAATTTTACCATAAGAACAAGAATACCTTTCTAAAATCCTGATTTTTTTAAACACAATTACTGAAATTGTTTCATCAATTAGCATAATGTAATTCCTAAAAGAAGGCTGTCTGACGCTTAGCTTGACAAGGCATTATCTTCTCAAAACCAGGAATGAAAAACCTCGCGATACTATAAAGAAATATTTTAACCTTATAAATAAGACATGTACTACTCGGAAATGCAAAACAAGTTCCCTCTGAGAATGCAATAAGATGACCAACGCGATCATTATTGCACAGTAATCTTTCATTTAAAACGATTATTAGCTTTCCGTGTTCGGTAACCGGACTTCCAACAAATTCACCCCATCGTATTCCTTTGACCGTGTCAAGCGGACTCTGAAAATTACACTCAAAAGACTGTGCTAATACCAATTAAATGGCAAAATCTGCACCTTCTGACACCATTTTCTTAGTGAGATTATCATACATTTGATTTTCCCTAGCTTCAATTTTTATTTAACAAATGTTTTGTTTTAAAAATTCCTGTTTAGAATTTTGTTAGATTCTTGGCATTTTGTAGGAAATTTTCAAAACTCTACTGGTGAAATTCTGGGAGCACTCTGATGTCCTTTGTTATACAAAGGAGGAAGATGTGGTGAATGAAAAAGTTGCAACGGCATCTGTCCATATGTCTGTACCATAGCTCGTAGGGCGGAGGTCGACAGTTCATCAGTTTCTTCGCTCATACTATTCATTGTGTTCGCTCTGTATGTCTGAAAACCGTTAATTTTACAAACAACCGTATATGGACTATACAAGTAACACTAGAAAAGAGTATAAATATAGGATCATTTGCAGTGAATGGGATAACAAGTTGGATCTGATCGTCAATATCAGCATCGGAAAAACCATTCATGAAGTTATCACTATACTGACTAAACTCACAGTCAGTGTAAAGAAGAAAGAAGAAACTAAAGCCCGCGGTCATCTTTTACAAAAAAAAAAAAAA
>PQVD01000037.1:0-19827 GCA_003012265.1 Setaria equina
CCAGTCTGAAAAACACATTGTTACTAATCACTTCACAATGAATTGAACTAGACTGATTTTGATATTACCATTTTAGGCTTCATCCGTTATTTGGTGCTTTCTTCTCCAACGTTTCTGCATGTAGCGTTCAATGTTACATATTGGAAATTCCACTATCATTGAAGCTTGGAAACCAAGCAGATAAGAGACAAATAGACTGAATAACGCAAGAAGTAATAAAGGAAATTTCGCTACGTAGTGATAAGGAAATTCCATATACAAATATGTTGCAAATATCATTGGCAAATGGTTCAGATATACCTAAAATATCATATATTTACTTATTTTAATAGAAATGCTTGGAAATTAACTACTCCCATTAGAAAGAAGAGTTAAAAATTGAAAGAATTAGTTTACATAAAGTTATATGTATATATATAGTTTTATATAAAGTTGGACAAATAAATACAATATTTATGCAACAAAACCTATAAAAAAATCATCTTACCGAGTAGCACAGTACAGAAAGTGGCAAAAATAATTTGAAACTCAGAAATGTATTAATCAAGCCTCCGTATCCACAATGACAAGCATAAATCAGCCAAGCTACAGCAATTGCAAATGCTGTGCGATGGAGAGCCCCATATATCAAGTAATAAAGCTTCCAGTTCAAATTCTGTAAATATAAGGCTAATTTAATAAAAAATATAAACTTCGAGTTCTTAAAAGACGTCATATTTCGCAAGTGCAAGATACTGGTGGAGATCGTTGCTTTTTAAATAAAGAAATGCATGCAACTTACTATTAAAACCGGATAAAGACCATATATGGCCATACAAGCAAGCAAAATGGCCAAAGTCCAGCCACAGACAACAAAAGTGAGCGAGTGTTGTAAATGATAATGTTTCCTTTCTTGAACCTTGGCCAATTGATAACCCAGTAACAAGCCAACAATATACGGTGCTATACGATACTGAGGTTTGATGTACATCATGGTGAAATGCTTCAATGACAAGATATTGTAGTTCGCGAAACGAAAAAAGAAACTAAAGTTGGTGAAAACGGCCTTGATACCATTGAACCAAAGTGCCCAGGTAATATAGCTGTTGGAAATGAAACCAGCTATTATGGTATGATACCATCAAATTTTTTGCGAAAATTCCAACTGTTTACAGGAAGTGAATTAATTGCAAGACAGGCAGGAAATGCGCCAAATCAGGTACCTGCGAAAAAAAGTGTAATCTTGTTTCAAAGTGAGAAATTAGAGTTATCACTCAAATCATTGAGAAAAGTTCAATTTACCGTTCCCAATTGAGTGATAAAAGATACGAGATCCAACAAATTTACAAACCTCTATAAAATTGGAATTAAAGATAGGAGGTGTGTTCCAGCCAAGTTGTGTAGGTGGCATGTTATGAGCAATCATTACGTAAACGCGGCTTGCATCTGATAAAGCTATACAAAAAACTGATAACAAATAACCCTGATTCTGATTTCGGCCAAGAATTAGTAGAAATATGGGAGACAAGAGGTAGAATATAAATTCGGTGCTTATATACCTAAAACAAATCGATAAAGTTCAAATTTGTCCGCTAAAAATATGAGGTGACATTTCTGTAGTACAATAAATTGTAAGCGCAGACTGAACAATGCAAAGTAACTTTACCTATAATTTAAGTTTCATACTACTACAAGAGCAACCTCACCAAAAAAGCAGTGCTTGCAATAAGCCTAACAAGTTGGTGAGTGAATCAATTAATTAATAATTCCAGTTACCTACCATGCCCATGTCATGCAACGATGCTCGAATAAGCTTCCTATAAATAATATATTTTGCCACCAGTATTTGGAGCACTGTATAGTGTGATCAATTTCGGGCCATATCTCTCCATAAAATGCATTGGTGATAAAGTATATTGAGATTAGAGTGTAACAGTAAGTTGGCCACAGGCGAATAACTCGATGTAAATAGAAATTTAACCAAAACTTTAAAGATCCCCATGTCGGCTTCGTTTCTAAAATCAAAACTAATTTGAAGCAGTTAATTAATTCATTTGTTTTTTCTCACTCCATTATGTTAGTATTTGACAATGTTCTTTGTCGAATGTTTTAAAATATACTGAACTTTATCCATGCATACTTTTAAGTTGAAATATCATAATGCTTACTCATTTTTCTGTATTTCTGAAAAAATCCATATGCATTCACTGTTCCACCCAGAACCAAAAATACATCGACTGAAAGCAGGAAGTTTGCAATCCATAAATTAGTGAAGTTATCAGCAATATCATGGTAATATTCATCGATATTATCAATGTATGGCTAAAATTTGACGTGTGTTTATGATAAACATTTCATAAAATATAATGATTTTAAAAAGTTGAAGGTCTTACAAGGGCTTTGAGAAGTCAAAAATGTTAAAAGATGAAAAAGAAGCTCAAAAGGAGCATCTTGACTTTTTATTAACAATTGAAAATAAAATTCAAATAATCTTGATTCTTTAAATAAACGCTTGATATTTTTTTTTTTAAAATAACGAACAGCAACTAAAGCGAACATGTGACCAATGTTTATCCAAATCATTGTTAAGAAACGTATGCCGAACATACAAGTGATAACTTTTGAACGATTCTTCGGCACTTTAAACAACATTCCAATACTTTCTTTAAGCGAAAAAGCAAGGAAAATTTGTTGTTTGATAGTCCTGGAATTTGAAAGGATTCTTCTGAGATATAACCGTTTAAGCCACAGTCCAATTATATAGAAGAAAATAAACAACTCCAAGTTTTCACTATTAAAAATATTTTGGAAAATATAGCACAGCAAAAAAACATACTTCGCTTCGTAGCCATATTTATTGTGATAAATAGTTGATAAGACAGAAGTCAACCACAGTAATATATTAGCAGAAAGTATAAGGATGGGTATTGGTTTCTCGAACCATTGCTCATGACGGCGGGAACGAATACATGTGGACAATGAATTGTTATTTTCCACTAACTCAGTGCCCAGTACTTTCTCGTAAATATTCCAAAACTTCAAAATTTATTATTAAAGTTTCATACTCATTGTTTTTCTGAAATTATGAATAAATCGGTATAACAATTAAATAATGAAGCCTTGTATGATGGAAACATTCATTTTTGTCTTTTGTTTCTCTCCCAAGTAACGATGATTTTATGTCTCTTGTGCTCTAAAAGAAAGGAAAAGGTAAATAGGTATAATCCTGAGGTCAAGGTACTCTCAATCGCTTTGGATGTCTCTTTTGTGGATCAGATTTAAAACTCAATCTTTTTACAAAACTTGATTAGTCACACTTTGTGTTCTTCCTTTAAGCATGATGCTGGAAAACAAATTGTTTGCGCAATAGATCGATATTGCTTTGGATCATAGCGATAACAAAATGTTGTTGGAATTTCAGAAGCTGAAAACTGTGATTCTCCTGCTAGTTTGAAGCAAAGCTGCATCCGAAATTGCTGTAAAGACCACGACTTTAAGATATGAGGATTTGTGTCTTTGAACTCAAATTTAAAATTCCTTTACTTAAACTTGTCGTTGCCTGTATGAAGAATTAGTCGTACTTTCAAAAGAATAAGAGTTGATTTCGGTAACTAAAATAAAGTTAATTAATAAAGGATATAAAGCCTTTTCAATTTCAACGAATATTCAATAAAATATACACAAAAGAATCACAAATTCACAAAACAGAAATTATTTTCATGAATACTTCTTTAAACTGATATTATTATTGTACTGAGTTTTGTAATATCTCTCACAATTGCAAAGCATTAATGATTAATACTAACAAATCTGCTGTCTGTAATAAATTCATTGGATTTGCCTTCTCCATAGGTTGTTAAAAATGCTTTTAACGCGGTTAGTGGACTAAGACTGTAATTCAGGCGAGCGCTGACCTAAAAATCAAACTTTTTCAATTTCCACGAATATTCAATAAAATATACTACTCCACCAGTTTATAAAGAAAAATTTGGAAACAGAAAATATTACTCAACAAATTTTTTTTCGAAAACATTAAAGAGTATTAACATTTAAATTTTTTATCATCTTGTGGAGCGACATAGGATATATAAGTCACTGTAGCAAAACTGATTTCGGAAGAAAGGAGAAAAGTAAGATGAGAGCACAGTCAAGGGAATGAGGCATTCTACAGTCCTTAAAATGCTGTAAAATAATTTTGAATTCACGTTGTCTAGAGTCACTGCTAGGGTGCTGTGTAATTAGGGTGCAAATTGCTTCCTTACATTTGCTAAAGTTCTAGAACATTCAGGTGACAGCGACGAGAGCACTTTTTCATCGATGTTTTTTACAGCCAAAATTTCATCAGTTCGGCCAAGCACTATAACCGACTGTACTACAAGGCATACGGCGCAGATCTCAAACAAAAACTGCATATTTTCTGCAAAAAGTGTTATTTATGGTAAATCTTGTTAGAAATGATTTCTTGTAAAGAAGTAATCATTATTTATATTCTTGATATTATCACTGCACCACTTCATGACCATCATTTTCTTAACCGAAATCTCCGTTTGTGGATTACAAAAAAAGAAATAGTTCTCAGTACCAAGTTATCAAGAGTTTTTGAAATAAATTCTTAATTCAAGTGCCCCTGAATAAGTTGCAAAGACTTCTATATCTGTCAGTTCTATTTGTGAGTTTGCTGATTGATACTACCTCAGTCTTCAAATATTTTTCATTTTATACGATTTTCTAATTCGTTACACATTGATTTCTTCGACATCTTCATACAATCAACATTTGAGATATCCTAAACTTGTGCAAACTGTTTCAAACCAGTAGCTCCTCTATTTGGAACACTGGAAATTTGCGACAAGTACGAACAAATTTAAGGAAAAAGGTTGTAAAAAAGGCTACATGACACTTTTTAAGAAAAAATAAACATTCTTTCAAAAAAGTTTTGTAAAAAAATACTTTTATAAATGAATACTTGAACAGAGACATTTTCCTCTGAATCACAACTCGCGGAAAAGAAAAAAAAAAGAAACATTTTTACAATGCACAGCTTGCAGGTGCATACTTCCAGACAAACACTTTGTGATTCGCAAGAAAATGTTTGCAAGTATGCGCACTCAGTGGTGTGGGAATACGAAACAATAACAGTAATAGAAAACGACGACTGGGATGAGATTGTCCGTCTTTTGACGGAGCACAGTTAATTCCAGTTTCCCATTGGTTTATATATGAAAAACTGGAACTGATCGTCTCCGCTTTGAATTGAGAATAAAAGATTAGTTGATGCCAAACAAAAATTGTTTCCTGCTTCATATTTTTGGTCATTTTTTCATTCTCTTTCGACATCAAGAATATCTATCACGGCATTTCTGATTCCAGTTCAGCAAATAATTGTCTCAGTGAAAACCCACCAGCATTCATTAACTGGTCTTTTTTTTTCTAGTAGTGATTAAAATTAATTGAAGAAAAGTGAAATTTGAAAACCAGTATTTGAGATTCCTTTACTTTTAGTCTATGAATTCGTGATGACATCACATTTGAGATGTTACCTAAAAGATATGAAGGTCTGCTATCGCTGTCAATTTGAAATCAGTCCATTTGACCAATAGCATTCTGAGAGCTTGTCAATTTGCTTTGTTTTGAAAACAAAAAAAACTTGTATCATTCTGTCATTGACGAACAAAAAAAAAGTGTTTTTATATTAATGTACGTTAGTCATATATACCTGAGTTTGAAAATAAAGTACAAAATAGTTTCCTTTTAATTGTCCGAGATGTGGGCAAAGTCAGTTCTTAATCAAATGATTTTTTGTCTTCACTCAAAAAGATGAACAATATAGACTTTTCCATTTACGGTTCAATCATTCACATAAATTAACTGCGAAGGTTATGTGGATTTAACAATAAAACATTGTTAATGGTATCCTAGTTAACATTTGCAATAATTAAGATCAAAGAAATGCTATAAAAGATAATCATTCCTACCAAATCTTCTTGCTGGCTCTATAAATTATTACATTTATGATAATATAATGGATTACTACTGACTTATAATAACATGTAATATAATAATGGAATTTTAAGCTAGAACTTTTATAAGTGTAGTAGCACATGGATCGCAAAGATGATTCGTTAACTGTGGACCATTGTTGAAAAATGATGAAAGAATTTGCAATATAGAAAGAGAAACTATGAAGAATAGACAGAAAAAAAATTTTAAATGCTATGCATGAAAGATTGGGAAAAGGAAAATTCCTTGCAGACAATCGTTACTTTAACAAGTATATTAAACAAATCAGAAATATTCAAAATTTTTAAGTAAATGGAAAAAAAACTTGCCAAGTTGATGCTTGGAATTCAACTATGTCAGACCCAATAGAGAATTCAAAGTAGATGCAACAAGCACAAACAAAGAAAAGTTAATATCTCAAAATGTAATTAAAATCCGAATAAAATTGGATAACAATTCTGATCAAGATGATGAATTAAAATTTTGATTGAAACTAGCTCGTTATTAAATAATGAAAGCTAAATCATATATGCTAGCCTTTCGAATTGGACATTCTTCAGAAAAAAATATGTTACTTATCCGAATTTGAGTCCTGATGGAACAAAATAACACGAGAAACAGTGGGTTCCTAAAATCTAGTATATCTTAAATTAGATAACAAATTTGCGATCTTTCTACCATAATGAGCACTTATTTATCGGATTCATCGGTGAATTTGGTGGACATTTGAAAGCTTTTGCAAAATCGGGATAGTTAATCACTACACCATTAACACGGAATCGAAGCGGTGCATGTTGATCGGTCAGCACCTGTCTAATTAATGCAGCCGGTCGTGAATGTCCACACCACATCTAAAATATTTTTCTTAAAATTATGATTGCTGCTAAAAATGTACCAAATGGATTTCAAAGTTGCAGCTTTTCGAGAATTAAACTTCCTATCAGTTGGTCAGGAAAAGAATGATTCAATCTTAATTAACAATTTAAAATTTTTCATTCAAATATGATAAAAAAAAGTTTCGAATTCAAGGTTTTTGTGCTGCAAAATTTTGAACTGATTCAATGACCTGCAGTATAGAAACAAAACTAACTTGGGCACTACTTAGAAAGAATATTTGATTCATGTCGAGATGTTCAAGTCCAGGCAAGCGTTTCTCCTCGTAACCCANNACAGCTGATATCTGTGAATGATAAAATTGACATTACTACAGATGATCTGAGGTGCAAAAAAGGAATAATATTGCTCTTTTCAATAATCAGGAAATTTTTTAGGTTTTTTAAATTTGCAAAGAAAATAAAAGAAATCACAGTGACCAGCAGATGGATAAAAATAATTCCATCGTTAATTTTCAGATCTTATCTTTATCATGCATCTGTTATGTACTTCAAAAATTTTTAAAGCCTTTAAAAAAAATGCAAAATTCAGTGCTTTATTAAAAATTTGATGGGATAGACTTACTCGAAAGGCTTCTTTAATGCCACCATTATCAGCAATATTTTCGCCCAATGTGCGTAAGCCGTTGATATGCAAATCTGTTCCGGGCACTATATAATTATTGTATTTTTTCACAAAACAGTTTTTTTTCTGGTTGAAGTTTTCCTTTGTTTCACTATCCCACCAATCCCGCAGATTGCCTTGATAATCAAATTGACTTCCTGTAATAAGCTTCATTTCATCTACTATGTGTAGTTAAAACTATCAACAGAATACTTTTTTCCTATCCAAAATGTGTCCTTATGAAAGTCGGAATTATTCCATAATTTCTATTATTGAATTTTAAATTAAATCTTTCGAAGTCCGAATTTTGAGGTTGGTTTGTATGGCCTGCATAGCATTAGTGATGCGCAAATTGGTTTTCTATTCATTCCAATGGATTTTCTTTATTTATTTGTTAAATAAATGATGGAATATTGCTGATCATGCTGCATTCAAAATCTATAAGACAAGTAATGGAATGGAATATATAAATATATTTACCACGATCATCGAATCCATGAGTTATTTCATGTCCAATAACTGATCCAATTGCACCAAAGTTCACAGCTCTGAAACTTGCTGAAGACAAAGATCGGGCAATTCAGCAGATGAAAAAGCTTTTAAATGCTATTCTCTTTTCTATTTTATATAAATTATAAAATCAGACGAAGATGTATCAAATTAAAAGATACGAAAAAATTTCACCTCGGGAAAGTTCGATCAAAAAATGGAGCTTGAAGAATGGCAGCCGGGAATACTGAAACTATTTGAAATTAGAATTTTTAACTTATATATTTTTGATGGAATAATTTAAGGTAATAAATCCATTGAACTTGCGAAATGCTTCTGTCTTGTTTTCGGCTTTTGATAGGCACTGACCAACAGCATTTTTAAGTGATGAATAAAAAGCATTGATGATGGACGCCGCAGCACCAAATTCTGTCCTTTCAACAGGTTTGACCAGTTTTCGGTAAGAATGCTCCAAAGACCAACGTGACGCCTTTGTTACAGTCTGCGCAAACGTGTCATTGACATCAATATGTAACTGTAAGAATCTTTGTGAAGTTCCGATTTCAATCGTTTTCATTTCACTAAAAAGAATTTTCAAATGAAAGTGAAGATGCAGTAGCATACTAATTTATAATAATCGTCCAGGTCACTGATATTCCGGATGAATTCTGGGTAGCCGATCAAACTCAGCATTCCAGTAGTCTTCTTCAGTGCTATTCCTCGCGTACTTTCCTTCATCCAGTCATATTCTTCTAGCATTTCTTTAAAAGCATCCTTCAAATGGTTTACCATTTCCAGTGCTACTTGCTTATCGGCCTGAAAAGAGAATCACATAATGAAAAGAATGTTATAAAGATAAATTTCAAAAGAGCATGAAAAGAATAAATTTCTAGAAGTATTTCAAAGAGTCATACTTCATTAAAGAAAGACTTGACGTATAAAGCTCCAGAAGCATAACTCATTTGGTTTGTAGCTGCATGACTGCAGACCTTCCATCGCGGTGATTTCACTTGTTTTCCGATCATAATGCGGAGAAAATCCTCAAAGATTCCTATCAATTGAGAGTTTTAAGACAAGTAAAAACTTTTAAATAAATAATTGCTTAAAATTGCAATTATATTATGGTAAATTAAAAACTCTTGCGCTAAATTATAGAATTTAGATAGTTGCATAATGGATGTATTTCTAAAGTATCTAAAACCTATCAATTGATCTATTTAGCCAAAAAAAGTTGTTTAAGGTGTTGTAATTGGTAAACGTCATTGCTTTGTAACCAGATGATGAATGATAAAGATTTTGGATAGAAATTTCATGAATTCATAAAATTTCCTCCCTTTCTGCTATGAAAATTTTCTATATCTCTTCTCACATTAATTGAAATTACCTGATGAATGTCATCGTAACGCTCGTCTATTTGGAAATTCCAAGTTGTTATATATAGCCATATCATGTAATTTGCCAATGTTTTTTTAGGGGTCACCTAAAACTTTCACTTTTTCTGATAAGGAAAATTTCTTATTTGATAGATTAAATTTGAAATTGAACTTAAAAACACAGGCAATTACAATCGTTCTTTACATCTCCCTTCTTCTCTCTTTTATCTGATTACACTCCTCATTCTTTCACTGGTGACAACATTTTTACATGTTAAATTCAACTACTGACAAATGTCATTAATTAACAACCTTTAGTAGTTGGTCAAGTTTTCTTAAAAACTCCACTTGAACAACATTTACAATAGGATTTTCCTCCAAATACCAATGTAAATCAGAGGGTACTACAGCCCGGAAATATCTGTTCCAGTCCATCTAAAAAAAACTTGATCTCATTCTCCTTTTACTACTTTCCATTCAGTACTGAACCTCATGGGATAGTCGTTCTAAGTGAATTCTTTTCTATTGATATTTTCGTCCTTTTATCTCTTCCTCTTCTTTTTAAACAAAAATTGGTAGAAAGCAAGTGCACATTTGCACCAAATATATCATAGCAAAAATGCAACGGAAGAACATATCTTTTAACAGACATGGCCAAGTAAAACATTCTCGAAAGGTACCTTCAAATTTTTGTGTCAACTAATCATCAGCACTATAGCAATTGAATAACAGGAGTTAGCTTACTCCATTGCTAAGCCACACATGCGACATTATGTTAAATCCAAAATGAAATAAGAAAAAAAAGTAAATTAAATAAAAACCATTAACCTGTGATATAAAGGTGGATAGGTCAGAAAGGTGATACTGATGGTATAACAAAGTATAATTTCTTCGATTTTCTATCGAAACCATAATCTGCAACAAAAAGGAAAAAAATTAGTTATCGTTCACCCCAATTAAAGCAATACGAACTAACTTTGCAGAAATAAAACATAAACCTGAGCAAGCTTCTTCTCAAATCTGATGATATCATCAACTTCTCTCTCAACTTCATTTCTTCCTTTCGATATTCCAAGATCGTGTGAAATCAGCATTGCCTAATTTAATACAAACAAAGTTATTTAAAAAAGATCACGGTTTTTAAATAAAGGTTCAGTAAAATTTGAAAAAAAGGAATATAAAATTAATAGAGAAATCACTGAACATTTCCTCAAATTAATTGAAAAAATTAAGAAAATGGATTTTTAAAAAAACTAGCGTTTCTTGATTACCTTGTTGGTAATGTATTTTTTATAAGCTTTCAGTTGTACCGCATATCTTCTTTCATTCAAATAGTAATCTCTGGCAGAAAAACCAAGTCCGAGACTTCCTTGATCAATCTAAAAAAATTACTTTTTTCATCTAAAATCTCCAGAATCTAAGTATGAACTCATTTTATTACATTTTAAATTTTATTAGTTTAGTCTCTAAAAAGGTGATTTCAAACAAATTTGCTCACAAAGCCCAGAATTGCTGGAGGATATAAAAATCCTGTCGAATTTCATTATAGATCTGTGGAAAAAGAAAGTAATTTAATTACATGAATCAAACGTCTTGAAACGTTCATCTTATCAGGCGATACAAAGATACTCATGAAAACGGCAATAGATCGCGTTTGTGTAATTCGAATCATCATTTCCGTTAAATCGAACTTTTTCTCAGACCATTTTTTTCCGTATAAGATGGGCCAGGAACCAAGAAACTAAAAAAAATTAAGGTAATCACAAATGAATTTTCTGTTCTTCCCAGGATATTTTCGGATTATTTAACAATATAGAAATTTATATTTAACTTGATAATATCAACAATATGCTTTTTTTTTTAATCTCCATTCAACTTTAAAATGCCTTGACAATAAGCAAATTTTTAAACTGCATTTCGATTAGTTAAGTAACTTTAATATTGCTAAGAGGAAGTGAGAGAATTGTCCTATACAGAATTTCTTTTCATTGATGATCCACTAAACCTTTCCTTCGTCAGCAAAATTTTTCCAAAAGCTGCACTACTTTTTAAACAGATCTTTCGAAATTTGTTGATGAAATTTAATTTGAAATATCTATTCTATTACTGCGAGCTATTATCTTATCAAATGATTCTTTAAGGCATTGTCACAATGATTCAATTTGTATGGAAGATGCGATATTCCTTGATAAAATTGAAATTTAACCTCAATAGCCTTAATGATTTCTCGTCCTTGCAAACTGAGTTGTCGTTTAGTGTCCATACAACTTTGGAATATCATTTTTACTTCATCCATTGCTTTTGAGCCTGTTGTTTGCTTTGACTCATAAAGTTCTGAAAGCAGAATAACATTACATCGTCATCTGACTCATTAGTTATAAAATGTGTCAAGTAAATTACTAACCGCAACCATCATCATTTTTCAAGTCTATGGTAATATAGAACTTGTAAACTAGTAATAACTAATCAAATCCCAAAATTCGTCATAATGATTTATGAAGATATAAAGATAAATGACTTCACGTTAAACAGTTTCTCCAGATTAAATCATTAGTACCTTTCATTTTTTGAGACACCTTCTCACGAACAGAAGTAATAACCTCGTATGACCCAAGGTCATCCGGAATCGGATGTTCAGAAATCCAACGTCCACAAGCATACTCAAAAAAATCATTACATGGATTGATGGTTTGATTCATTGAAGAAAGCAAGTAATGAGCTGCTTTTGTGTAACCTGAGGAAGTAGCAACTTCCAGATTCTGCATCTTGTTCGACATAACGAAATCTAAAGGATCATTGGAATTTACTGCATTTCATTATTACTTTAACATATTTCAGCAATGTTCTATGTTTGCAATAATCAAATATTTAACTGAAAAAGGAATTGAAAGTTTTTAAAATAAATTTGCTCTATTTGATAATTTTTAATGAAAGGGAACAGTTTATTACTACAAATAAAAAGTTTCTGTCTATCGGTGTACGATTGGAATAAAATAATTTCAGATCATTGAAATGAAAGCATAAAGAGACATCGATTGATGATACTGATGACAATGCTGACAGTCTGTCCCTTTAGAAATGCATCATTGTAATTTTATTTTCTTTTTTAAAGTTAAAACAACACAGGTAGACTTACCGGTCACTGACGGGGTTGGAAACGCCAAACAAAACAAAACACTTGTGATACTTGTTATTAGAATAAAAAGATCACTGAGCATTATTTTTGATTTACTAGCTAGTAGCTCCTGGAAAGTACTTTTAGCTTTTTTTTTTAAACATATGGTTGAACATGTAGCGAAAATTAGAACTGTGATTTAAAAGAAGAAAGTATTACTTACTGCTGTAAACATCCAAAATTTTAGACGTTCTAATGAACGAAAAATATATTAAAAACGTACAAAAACGATATTTGCATTGGAAGCTTTTTTACTTTCAAACAAATATGAAAAATGGTAAGAAACTTTCAATTAGTCGGCTTATCACAAACTAATTTTTAATGGCAAGTAATTTAACAATTATTCGCTAGTAATGTTAAAATAGTTGCAAAGCAAATCGAATTTCAGTAATGCGGAAAGTCGTGGAAGATTTGATATGCTGATAAACATATATTCTCCAAGACTGCCATTTCTCAGGTAACTACTGTTCATTTTCTTACCTGTTCACTTATATTTAAATAGTTCGATCAGAGAAGGGAGAGTCGTGGGCAAGGAAAGAGAAACAGTTAAAGTACGGAACTGATGTGTTGGTTGAAACTAAGCTCAAAACATTTTGTACTCTTACTTCTTCCTTATTGGAATCATCAATGTACTACTTCCGTAATAAAATAATGCAGAGAAACCAGAATGTCGATGGTGAGAAGTCACGAGAAAGTGGCAGTTCCGTTTTTTTTTTATTTAATCATGTTTGGACTGTAATTTAATGAGCAATTATATTGTAAAAACAAAGCATTGTGAAACAAAATTGCGCCTGCACATTGTTAAGTTCAATAATCCCGATATGGATAATGTGCACATGGCTTTAAACATTAATGTATATTTGAAATCACATGGCTTTAAACATTAATGTTTATTTGGAATCTCTTAAATCTTTAAAATGTTAAAAAAACGACTAGTTTGTCAAATAATAAATCCCCTTTTGAAGTATGAATGTTTGAAAGAAAAGTTTTTATGCAAATTTATTATCTCTTTTTAAAATCAAAAAATTAAAAAAAAAAAAAGGTTTTACATTTTCCACATGACTGTCTAATTTTTGATGATCACACAACTATTATATGCAGTTGGCACCAAGGTACTCAAAACTCACTTCCATTCAAATTTATTGTTATTTCGAAAGGGAATTTCTTTGCAGGACATTCATATGGAATGAATTGCGATTAGGTATGTTTGTAGATAGTTTCATTAATTAATCTGCCTATTTATTTATAACTCTCCTTAAGAAATATCCCCATACAACCCTGAAAATTTTAACTTTGCATAGAAGCAGCCTGATTATTGGTTGTTAAAATAATTAGTTTATATAATAAAGTGAAATATCAGAAATATTGAACTATAGAAACTTAAGAATATAAATTGAAATGATAAAAGACATGACGCCTGTAAAAGGATCAGTTTAAGTTCCAACAATCAAGCAAAAATTAAAGAGATGCTTTATGGCACTAGAAATATAGTTTTTACAAGCTGTTGCAGGGTTTAGAAATTATAAACTGGGCAAGGACAGGATAAGGATAAAACAAATATTATCAAATCCATTAGAAATTTGGAACAAATTCAAATACGAGCATAAAATGAGATGGAATACAGTAGCAGCAAACACATCACATCTACTAGGCCCGAGGACCCACGAAAGATTCGTCCTATGTATCATTTTATGATGGACAAACATCATTCAATAGTAGGTGAGAGTACTCTTCACATCTCAGTTTTGAAGTAGGGTAATTCAAAAAACACTAAGGAACTAGGAAAACTAGTTAGTCGTAGTACCTCTAACAGAAATTGGATTGGTCTCTAAAGCAAACTTTGTTTTATCTTTTACTTTTTAGTTTTTGCGCCTTGAAACCAATTTTAAAGACGAGCTGAATCACACTCGCTCTTATATCTACATTTCCGCGGGAGATTTAGTCTGCATTCGAGCACGAAGAATTTTTACTTCCACGTTTCTTTTCTATCCGTTGTTTTTAAGTAAAAAGATGTTTAGCCAATTGAGTTAATTAGTTTCCTGTAAGTAATGTATTCTTAGCTAAAAACAACTTACCACTTTATTCGTTTTCAACTGTTTCATTTCCCATTACCCTTATAGGTTAGTTTCTTTTTTTTATTTTACTTTAAAGCTGCTGATCATTCATTGAAATGAATAATGGCAGCAAAAATGAGAATAAAACTCGACTACATTGTATACAGAGAAAGCACAGTTATGTTTGCTTATTTCGTTTCACATTTTTGAAAATTTTTCAAGCCATAATTTCGAACTACTTTTTCTTTGGTTTGTTTAAAAATGGTTGATTCAGATTACGCATTCGTTTTACACATAGAGGATATAAATGAAATATAAAGCAGTTTATCTGTTATTTACATATCTACATAACGTCACCGCTTCATCTATTTCAGAAATCAATGCCAAGCATTCTCAGTTTTGATTTCTTTCATTACAATTATCAACTTTTTTTATTGGCTAGAATATATACATAAATGTATGACAATAATGAAGAGCTTTGTTTTAACAATGAAAATATTGAATCTAGAAGAGATGAATGAATAACTTTTCAATTTTTGATGTTTACTTATCACCGAACAGAGCGGCATATCAATCATTACTGATAGGAATATCCCAATAAAGCATTTCTTAATTCTGATGATAATGCGAATATTGAAATTGTCGAAGGAAAAAGTCGATGGAAACTTTCTGTTGATTACTTTTGTGTGTTCAAACTTTGAGGAAACCATTCCAACACAGGGCAGTCAGTATTAGGTGGTATGAAATAAAAAAAACTCCAATCAACTGTTTGGAACTGCTTGTTTACTGCTTGAAAGTTGCACAGAACTGACCTGGTCCCACCGAACTCTCCCTTTAACGAATTTCATAAAGTCTGAACTTAAGAAGATCGATGTGAATCACTGCTACAGTGACCAATCGCACTTCCGATACGTTCTTTCTTTCATCCTTCCCTCTCTCTATTTGTATACTCTTTCTTCACATACAAATGATGCTTCTCTCAAGAGTGCACCTTTATTGTCCAAGTTGCGATTGCTAGGAAATATCACGCATGCTAGGCTGGTTTAAATCTTAAATTGAGCTGGATTTGGAAGATTGTCCGAGAAGTCACTTATCCGATAGGATAGTCCGTGGGACGAGTCATTTGTTCAAGCTATGAAGCACTCCTCATTAGGTTGCGTTAAGAATTAGACATAGATTTATACCTGATTTATCCTTTTAGAAATCTCACTAATTTTATTAATTACATTAGTAGTTCACTGTTCCTTCCTTCAAATTTGGCATCATTTCTTGCGTAGTACAATGATCTTGAAATAATGTTGCTTAAGAGATTCTTACACTTCCTCTTCTTCGTTACCATTTTATGATTGAAAACTTAATGAACTAACTTTTTATCTTTTAATTTCCATCCTTCATCTTTCATTCACTAAATTAAGGAGATGTTCAGGAATTCTGAATGGGAGCCAAAATCAGCAGCGAAACACCTATTGAAGAAAACGCTTATTTACGACGCTTCGTTGGTTTGCAGCCAATTAGTGATAATGATCCGTTCTGGAATCATTTCCTTTCCTTCAATTTTCTCATCGATTCTAATAACAGGTCTATTCTTCCTTATTACTTAAATACACGTAAAGTTCTAGTTTCCATTAAAGATTATGTGGCTGTTAAAAGCAAAACATTAACGAGATTTTCAATTTTTTTTTTAGAATTTTAACTTTGCTCTCTCTTTCTGGCAAAGGATCAACATATTATAAACAAGTATTCAATCCTTCTTGTTCAGGAAGTTCTTTTTGTATTATTATTCAATAATATTTTTTTGTGCAGTACTGTGTTTTCTGATTTCAAGAAAGGAGGTCGAGCAATTTGACGTTTCTTTATTGGATAGTCTTCAATCACTGATGTATAATACACCAACGACTTGTAATTTCGCATCATTTATTCATGTTTTTCTTAGACGGACAACGGAACTGAAAGCTTCAGAAATTTGTAACAAGTAATTGAGTTTCTTCGCTTTTGGTTCAATTTTTATCCGGAAATTACATTGCAGGGACTGTTGTTTGTGCAAGAACTTTTGAGTTATGTTATAAAATACCAGTATGTTTGTCTTCTTTTTTGTCGCTTTTGAGAAGAGGTAAAAAAAATATAAAAAACAAACTCTTCCAATTCAGTTATGATATTGTTTGATTTCTAACGTATGGTTTTGCAGCACAATTTTTCTTTGGCAAACTGGAAACGCGTTAATCATTCTTCGATATATTTTTAAATTTTTGACTCAAAGACTTAGCGAAGCTGAATTCATCAGAGTTTTCGATAAAGTCCATGACGAGAAAAATGAAGGTTAATAATATGATTCTTCGTCCTTTTTTTCACTTCTAAATTTATCAAGTTGTTTAGGAGGCTATTTAATTGTTTTCTCTCCTTTGGATAATCCTTTTTTTCTAAGTTCTTTGAATATGCGAATTTAAAAACATTGTTAACAGACCATATATTAATTTCATTTTAGCCTGTGATTCTGATCTCGAAGACGAACTTGATAGTTTGTGGGAGAGCAAAGCAGAAGAATTTTTAAATACTCTGGTGGATATTTTGGTTGATTTGCCACTGAAGTAAGTATATTATGTACTTTTGAAATTTGTCACTAAAGACTAAGATTTGAAAAAATTAACAATCAGTACATTTATCATAATTTTTAGTGATTCCACGGAAACGATTCACATTGAAGCTGTAAAGTGCTTAATGGCCCTGTTGAGTTCGCAGCTTTATGACGATGATGTCACAAAATCGAACATTTTTTACAGATATCTCATACAAGGCAAATGGTTAGCTTTGAGATATTTTTACTATAATTGACTAGCTTGAAAAGCTTTTTTGGCAATTTCTATTTTTTTTCATTTGGCTTTTGTTTCAGTTCGGTAAGATCTTTGGAATTTACTCGGACTTTGATGTCGAATTATCTACAGCGTAATACTCCAAGTGCTGTCAAAAATGAGAAGGGACCGGAAAGTATCGTTCTGGGTCTTGCAGGTATGTCTGGATGTTGAATTTTCCGCAAATAATATTTTAGCAGTATTCATCTCCTTATTTACTGGATACCCAGTTCAAAACATCAGATCTGTAGGCAACATTGATTTTTGCAAGCATTACTTATATCATATGTTGTTTGAGCATCCGTTTGGTCAGCAGTGCAAAGTGTTACCGGCATGGACGACTCCAGTTCAGCTGATAATGACAGTGAAACTACACCACCAGCATCTCTTGGATCTTTATCCGTCCTTCTCCTTCTTAATCTAGCATGCCATCAGGATTTAGGAGCAAAAGTTAATGTTTATAAGGAGTCGCTTTCGAAATTTCAAAATTCTCAAGGTTATTTAATATTTTCGCTTCTAAAGAGTTACCATATTTCTGCTGACTCCATGAAGTTTTAAGGAAATTCCCCCCAGGTGCTCAATTTTTATCCAATAATACTATTTAATCCCTTAATTCATCGGAATTTGCTTAGTTACCATCTTTCTTTTACACTGGAGTTTTCATCCTCATCGAAAATCCATTAACTAGACTTTTATAGCAGTTCAGATTACTAAATGCTAGACGAATTAGTTAGTTTATTAGGGCGTTTGTCAAAACTTTATAATCATATCACAAATGACATGTATTTAGAACTTCTACAATGTCTTCTTTAATGTTGCTTTTCCTAAAGGAGAACAATTTTGAACTTTAAATCTCATTTCATCAGCCTTTACTGTATAGTTAATGTATAATTGACACTCTTATTTCACAGAAGTTTCATCGCTGAACAGCAATGAAGCTGGCACATTCAAGATAGACTACAGCGTGTTATACGAATGCTTATGCGCCACAGTAAATCAACAATCCCCCATGTTATTTTTGTATATATTGTTGCATAGGAATATTGGTTTTCGAAACTATGTTCTTTCAAGAATCAATTTAGAAAAACTGGTGAATTTGATGTTATTACATAAAAAATTTTCGTGGACTGTATATTTAAATATCTGCTTTTGTTTTTTAGTGAAGCATGTTTTGCAAATCCACAATTTGCAAATTTCAACCAAATCTTGAAATGGTAAGCTACTATTTTTCATTGTTTAACTTGTTTTGCCAATGAAATTTATTTACTTTAGGTACTTCCAGTCCTGATTGTTCTTCATGATGGAGCACAAAGCAGTGGTTTGATTAATTCATATAACGCACATCATGTATATTTAGCTCTTATTGTTATCCTAATTCTTAGTGAAGATGACTTCTTCTGCAAAGTTGCGCATGAAACGGTGAGAATATTTATTTTTTTTACCTATTTTAATCTTCCTTCATTATAAGGATCGAATTGTATGTCATGCGAAGTAAAATTTCAGGATGAATTCATGGCTTTATTATTTCTATCTTTTTTGTTTGCTTTATTTTTTTCAAAGGAGTTTACAGATGATAAAGGATACTGCGTGGTTCAATAGTGATCGTCCACTAGGAGAAGTTTCATTGGGTGGTTTAATTGTCCTGGTTTTTGTTCGAATTATACAGCTCAACACATTAAAAACAAAGGTTTGAATCAATTTAGAAACATTGGTATTACTTCTCAAAGTCTCCAGTGAAGTTACTGCTTCTTTGTACTCTAATTTTTCACTAAAAAGTTGAGCTTTTTGTTTTGGAAAATTGCATCCGTTAATTTTTTCTTTGCTTTTGTTTTGAAATGCTTCATTAGCGCCTCTGGAGTTTCCGGTATGTTATTTCCAAGTTTTATTCTGTTATTTTACTGTTTATTGCAGTTATTCTTGCAGGATCGTTATCTACATACAAATTGCCTTGCAGCTTTAGCTAATATGTCTTCCTATTTCAAAAATCTCGCATCTATTGTTTGTCAGAAGCTGATCGGATTGCTTGAAATAAGTTTTTAAATGATTTTTTTTGAATAATGTGGGTTTTCAGATATATGGAATTTCGTTTGAATAATTCAGGCGAGATAAATTATCAATGCTAAAATGCTTATCCATGGTTTTCTAGAGATCCTATATGCTAAGAGTGATCAATGTACGGAACTGAAACAATATTTGTATTGATGATTTTCAGTAGTTATATAAGTCGCATTTCTGTGATATTATTAATTTATTTGAATACACTCCGAGTAATTTAATGGCGATATTAATTAATTCGGTTTAAATTTTTAGGTTTTTACTCGACGACATGCAAAACTGATTGAAAATATGCGTGTACGTGCTGAGTACGATATTGTTCAAGAAAAAGAATCTCATAATTATGTAAATTTCTCTCA
>PQVD01000037.1:20352-94448 GCA_003012265.1 Setaria equina
TAGAGACTTGACTGAACAAGACAGAGATTTGTAAAGTTTGTACACTCACTGGAGCAAATTTTTAAGCGGTAAATTTCCTCTTCTGTTTTGAAGGTATGTCACCTCTTAAATTAAGACTTTTTTTAGGCCATACTGTAGGAATATTGGAAATACTGTTCTTTTTTTCTTTTGTTGGAATATTGGAATGTTCACAGTTTTCATGTAATGTCTAAGGACTGAAGTCTTGTAGATCACAGTAGATTTGAATTTGAGTCCCGTTTGCCACTCCAAAATTTTTTTTTTTTTTTTTTTGGTTCCTGTTACTTTCATACTAATTGGTGAATTAAAAGCTTCCCTTGATGATTAAAAAACTTATCTCTTTTCAGGTTAAAGAAGTTTCCGGAATTAAAGTTCAAATATGTGGAAGATGAGAATACAGTGGAATTTTTTGTTCCATATGTTTGGCGACTAACGTACCAGTTTTCGACATTATATTGGGATGCAACACGTATACATCTGTTTAATACTTCCTTTCTCATCTAATATCACTTTTCTTTTTGTCTATTTATGAGTTGATTTTTTTCATCGATGAATGCAAATTTTCTTCGGTGATATTGGGATATTAGGATGTTTTTAAAACCTCTGTTCTCTCTTTGGAAACAGTAACTTGTATGTAATCTATTTGACGACTGAGGCATCGTTTTTGAAATACATCAAGTCAAACACCTAGTTCGAATTGATGTTTGTTTTCTGATTGGTTAAAAAAATTTGTTCCATCACGTTCTGTAAATAGTTATACGCGTTCTTCTTCCTTTTTTTCATTAGATAATTTGCCCTAAAAGAATAATTTGAAAATGCTGTTGCAGGACCAGAAGTATCTATTTAATATATGACTGATAAAGAACTTGAATTCTTAAAAATTACCGAGATATCATTGAGTTTTCTACAACTAGTTTTGGATTCCTTTCACTGCAGCAATTTTTTTTTTTTTCGGAGTGATTTACGATTTTATTTATTTATTATTTCCAATAGTTAGATTAAAATTTTTGAAGTTGTTTTGGAACGGGTTTGACGTACTGTAGCGGTCCTTATGAAGTTTTGAAGTTAGCCTACCAGTATGCAAATAAACTATAAGTTATTTATTTATTGTTGTCTCATCTTATTTTGTAATTTATTCTGCTAGAGGTAAAATTTAACTCTTACTTTATGAAGAAAATAAATTTTTGAGTACTTGTTTTTGCACTGTTCTGTATGTAGAAAATTGCTGATCTTTAGGTGCTATTCAAAGCAGTGGATCTTAATTTAATTTGTGTGCCTGCGATCCCGTTTGAGAAAATCACAAAATTGATTCTAGAAGAATGATGTCTAAACCTTTGTTTGGATGAGCCGTCTGGCAGTTATTATTTTCTGATTTCAATCCTCTCGTCTTATTAAAATAAAATTAGAAGAAGAATTTCGTTAGTTTCTGTAACGTATTTCTTGAATGTAATGACAATAGATGAAATGGTTGATGCTTCCCGGAGGATTTTGTACAGTTTTTGTTTCCTCTGTTATTGATTAATTGCGTAAGGACAGAACTACTGGATCCAAGTAGAACTTTGCACTTTTGTGGCTTGACTACTATAGTAAAGAATAATATAGCTCTATTATATTAGATTTTCACTATTTATATTTGATGAGTTCTTCGCTCTGCCATGAAAGACGCAAAGATGGAAGAATGCAGTCTGTAATCAAACATTCTTGAAGCTAGTAATAGTGAATGGTTTACGATGAATGAACCGTCTCCTTAACATTTATTCACATCTATGCTTTTGAAATCTCTATTTTTTTAGATATCACATTTATGAGGTAGTGACTTTTTGTTTTGCATTTTTCGAGAACGCGTCTGATATGAGAAATTTCCTCTTAAGGGAAATCCAGATGGCTTTTTTGTTTGTATACAGAAATAATTCTGTGGGCTTTGTATGTTCGGTTGTTGCGAAATGACTGTAGATACCGGTAAGAAAATAAGAAGAAATTTGCGATCATTTTGTAACCATGCCATTTGACCTTGCAGTGAGACTGACTCTCCCTGATTAAATGCTCGATTATTGAGCAGTGGACAAGGATGGCAATGCGACGCCATTTTCACATCTGTAAACCTCTCACTTGACCTATATTTCCAACATACAACAATTATTTTCTCTTTGCAATTTTGTTACTTAAATTTTTTAACTTTGTGTTATTTTTCGCTACCCCATTCCGATCTCCTATTACACCATTTTAAAATAAGGATTGAAATAAATTTTTGGACATTGGTAATATTACTTGAGCCACATTTACGAACGGGTCTTACAGAAAACTAGACCAAACTACTAAACTTAAACTTCACATTTATAGAAACCACCTTGTACTTGTGGTATATATGAATTAAATCAACATTGCATATATAACCCAAACATGTCAAATAAGCATTTTTTCGTTCTTATCAGCTGAATAATCAGTTGAAATGCCCCTTCAAGTTATTCATTTTGCGGATATAGTGGAAACGAGGATTTTTAGATAATTTTCTTATCAATAACGTTTTTGTTTTTCTAATTAAATCAGGGATTGCTTAGTTGTTGTGTTTCTTATTATATTACCTGTTAATAGTGGTAATTGCATTTTGCTGTTTAGTCACTGAATCAAATAATCAAATTGAAGACCTTTGCCCATAAGACTATAAAGTTTGTTTCTCCACAACTCTTATTTACTGTTTTATATTGTAATCAACGATGATATCTATAACATCATGAAAAACAGGTTTTGTCGAGTTGTTTGGCTCATGAGGAGAATGTGGAGGCAGAGGTGAATTCGTCACATAGTACTCGAAAATCGTGAACTGGTCTCTTTCAGGGAATGTTTTTACTCGTCCTACTCCACTTTTTATAAAACGAAAAACCTGCCTTATAACTTATTAAATTACTCCAGTAGTAGTGGTTACCAACTTTATTCTTCTCAAAGAAATCATTTGAGGTGGAGTTAGTAAACGCGAACTTCGAAAGCACTAAATTGAAATCAAAATTGAAACTAAACTCTTTTCTCAAATTAATTAGAATTATCCCCACTCCTCATTTACATTGTTCCAGATGTTTGACCTTTTCCATTCGACATTATATTGGGTTCTGAAGACTTATGTCATTTATCGCATCTTAAGGACGGTGGCAGCATTTTGGTCAGCTGTTGTAATATATATCATCGCTCCACTGTTTTATAAACCTAATTTTGATCCTTATAAGGGACGATGGACAGGTTCGCTATCATTTCAATTACTTTTTCAAGTCCAAGTCTTAATTCACTCCATATTATCATGAAAATTAAGCATCTTGTTCTCTCTTTTGTTTTACTAACTAGCGCGTTTTTTGAAATTAAAAATAAATTTCTCATCCAAATTTAACGTTTAAGACTTGCAGTTGTCTTATAGTATGTGTATTCATTCAATATGTTGTATTGTCGCTTTTAAATTTTTAAGAATTCAATTTTTGCAGTTGTCACTGGCGGAACAGATGGTATTGGTAAAGCATACACAATTGAACTGGCGAGAAATGGACTGCGAAAATTTGTACTTATTGGTCGGAATGAAGAAAAACTTCAAGACATGAAAACCTCCTTGGGTAGGAGTCTGATTAGAAACTGATAAATTCTATATGAAGTTTTTATTTGAACAACAAGTAGTCAATATATTTCGGAAATCTTCCAATAATTAATGATTCGAAGAAAAAACTAGGTTTCATTTATTTAATTACTTGGTACGAATTGTCTCTCAGTTCGTGCTAACGATTCTTTCGAAGGATATAAATTTAAATAATTGATTCTTCTATTTTTATTTTATCCTGTATCGATTATTTTAATTTTCACTCTTTTATCCCACTTTCTTCTATTATTTTATTAGAAACGGCATAATAATGTTAACCATTATAATTTGGACTCAAGTTTGTTCTATGCATTTTTAATATATTTCCAATTCTCCAATAATTTCCCCGACCTTTCGATCTTGAACTCAATTTGGGAGATCAATGATCATGATTTATTTTGACTTGCTAACGCACATGATTTTGGTTGATACCAGCAGCAGTAGCAGTAAATTAGGTAGGACTGAGTGTTATTTCTTGGAATTGTTTCATTTGGTAACTCTGATAAGGAAAAAGAAAATTTTCATACATCGTCGGTTGCTAAGAATTCGAGAGATGTAAAGTCAAATTAAGAATTAAAATCCTGTTCTTCATTAAAGGATACATGACCTTGTTTAATTACTGATAGTTTAATAAGGTGAGATTGATCATTCATTTCTCTGTAAATTGCATCTTCCTTCTTTTAGAGAAGGAATTTGGTGCTCGTGTACAGACATATTTATTTGATTTTTACGATGGTGATTATAATGAACTAAGGAAATTTATCGAGGATATCGATGTTGGTTTCGCCTGTAAGTATTTGTTGCATTTTCGAGAATTAATTTTTTTTAGTCATAGAAGCAGCTGAACTGACTACACATCGGTATTTGAGATTTCCTTAGGTCGACAGTTTATAAAGTTCAGTTATATTTGAATAATGTAAATTGACTACCCTAGTTACTATTAGCAGTATGTTACAATTCAGTAAATAGCGTTGGTGTTGGACGAGAGCGGATGGAACGATATGGCGATAATCCAGAGGCTGACCATAGGCTACTCAAAGTTAATGGACTAGGCGCTGCTGAAGTAAAGTTTAGACTTTCCTATTTTAAAATTTGATTGTTCACGGGGTTTTTTTTTTCTGTTCATTAGTTTTAGGTGAAATACTTCTCTCAGAAGTAATATAAGGCAGGCCGGCTCTATTAGCCATCAAAAGAGTATTGCTATACTTAACACAGTTTCTCACTTATTTCTTTATTTTTGTTATTCTTGATTTTAAATAATCTGATTAATTTTCCAAATATAAAAAGACACTTATTTCGAAAAAAAAGCAAATCTATTTTAGTTAGAATAAGAAAACTAACATTTTAAAATTTATCTACAAACGCATTCATATCAAAATGAAGATCCTGTAGGTTTAATATCTGATAAACCGAATTATATTTTAGTTCCTATCAATAGTTCTACCAACAATGGAAAGAAATGGTGGTGGACAGATTGTTGTCATGTCTTCCAGTCAAGGCTTTAGACCCTTTCCATACATCGCATCTTACTGTGCTGCAAAAGTAAGTATTTCGCACCTTCCTTGCTGTCTTTCAACAGTTCTTGTTCTACCGATCCGATTTTTTGTTTTAATAACTTTTTCAGAGTATGTTATCATTTTTATGTGAAGCGATTGATCGTGAACAGTCAACTGTAAGGGTTCAATGTCTGACGCCCGCACTGGTGGCAACAAAAATGACGCATTATGATAATAATTATAAATCGTTGTTTGTGAAAAATGCAAACGACTTTGCAAAAGATGCTGTGAAGACAATCGGCTTAATACGTATGACAAGCGGATGCTTTAACCATGAATTGCAGGTGAGCAGTGCAGCAAATTTTTAGTTTTTATTTACATTTAAAGAAGGATTGGTCTGAATTTTTAATCAAGTGAGCTATGCGACTTTACGGTCAGTCTTGTTGGAATGATTGTCTTTTGCAATGTAGCTTTGGTACTTCTACTCATAATATCAATACGATGCCAAGATGATCAGTTTTAGATGCTAATGCGACATATGTTTCCATGGACTTTATTGAAATACTTACTTTTACCAATTTACTGGTACCATAAGCGAAGGACTGATGGATTCCAGGAAATTACAAGAAACAAAAAGGTTTTAATATATCTGATTTTGTCCCTTCAATACAACTCTTTTATTTGTTATGTATGAATTTAATAACAAATAGGGAACGAAGATAACATGCCTTAACATTTGAGCTAATGGCATCCTCTGAGAATCATGATTTAAAAACTAGAAAAGTTAAGTAATTCTGTTGTTCTCTTACACGATTGTCTCATAACATTTATTTTTAAACTGCCTTTGCAGGTTTATTAATTTTCAAGATGGAATTCAGTTGTTAATATGGATATGATCCCGCAATTATGGCATAACTTCTTTCTTTTTTTGCGATAATTTTTTTAGTTTAATATTAAAATATATAAGAAGCATTATCATCATCAATTACTTGTGAGCTGCTGTTTCGAAAGCTAGCCAAGATGTATCACCAAAAAAATTATTTTACTTCGAAATTTATGGTCATATGTTAAAGTCCTTTGCGACTAGACTTTTCGTGTTTATGTAAAGTAGAGACAATCTCAACATTTTTTGAGCGGAACGTTACTCCAATTATTTTCCTGAATTTAATGGAGTAGAGTGCGGTGCCTTTTAGAGGTGCAGTGTTACTCTTGATAATAGCATGAATCAGTTGAAGTTGTTTCCGGCTACCTTTCGTATTTTGCGGAATTATTCCCTCCTCAATGCTCTCCTAAAACTGATGCTTCTCTTTTCAGCGACGGTTCATTGTATACTTCATGTTGCTTCAAATAATTGTTGAAACCAAATGCTTTTGAAACTAAATGATGCAATGATTACTGCTTCTCGATATTTTTAAAACTGAAAGATAAAATCAGCAATTTAAAAGGGAGTGGAGAGGACAGGAAGATATTAGTAAAACGAGTTCTCTGTAATTGAGAATCCTTTTATTTTTGAACTTATCATATTCCAATTAGTCTTGAAACTATGCTTCCAAAGTGTCCTTTAAATTTTATTTTTATCTGCTGTTCCTCACTTACATCCTACGTTTCTCGGTCATTAATTGTTGTTAAAACCGTTGTCTTTTAAATTAAAATCGCTACTCTCATTTACATCCTTTCTGTTATGCCTACAAAGTCCAGATATAACAGTTCCCAAATTTCATAGGAGATTATTGTTTTATCATCGGTCTCAAATATCATATAGAACGGAATAATAATATTTCAGCAAGACATATGAAGACATTTTGCATTAATTGTTAACTTAATAACTACATCGCTTAATGAGCTTCTGCTTCATCTACTTTAACGAAGAGCTTAATTTAGAGCCGAAACAGTTCATTATATCTATTTCACATTTAGATATATTAGCTTATTCTGCTCTGTTATAAAGGAACTGTAAGAAATCACACATTGTCATGAATCAATGAGCCAGTGATAGCAAGAAGAGATTTTTTAAATTCTTTGAATTCCAAACTGACAGTAGTGCAATTTACGTACGAGGAAAGCAATTCGCAACAAGAGAAGTTCCAGGCCCTTTTTTAGTGGGATGAAATAAGTGAGTTAAATGTTATCTAGTTCTCAAATTTTAATCTTTTGATCACTCCTAATTGCTCAAAAATTCTTACTATTCTCATTTGAATAGAAACAAACACTTATGAATGTTCATTACTTTATTTAAATAATGCAATTACGATCAGATCAGAAGCGTTACTCTATCCAACTGGCTACGGATTAACATTCTTTGGAGAGAATAACTGATAGTTAAAAAGGGATTGTGATATACTTTGGAAATATTTTTCTGAATTTTAGAAACAAAATCAGAAGATGCAGTAAATTGAGAAATAAAATTTTTCGTGAGACTTTCCCTTTCGGAATATAATTTAACCACTGCCTCTAAGTAGAATCCATTTCATTATTTCATCCGTTCTGGTTTGCCTCAAACGTTTCATTGGCATCGTTTTCTTTCTCCTGATTTCGTTTCACCTAGGTAAATGCAAAGTGATGTCTGAGGTCTAATGCCATAAAACTAAAGAAAGATCTGCCATTTGCTCTCGAGTGATGCAAAAATCTAAACTTTATCTGAAAAAAAATTTTTGCATTTCGCTGTTACCAACGATTCAACTTCCTTTAAAGAAAACAAACATCGTAATGAACAGGACACTTACTCCTTTATGAATCTCTGCCGCTTGCGTAGGATAATTTCTAGAGTCTGTAATGCTTTGTGGCATACCACTATAAAGAACTGGGTTGTAGACTACTTAACATCAAAACTATTATTTCTAACAGAACAGAGTTAAAGGAAATAATCTAAGTGGAAGGATTGCTTTGAGTTTTCAGATGGTAAAGCCTACAAGTTTGCCTCCTTAGATGCATTGAAGTCAGCTATCTGTTGCTTCAAAACCGAATCTGATGGTCCATCCAACTGAATTGTTTCGCCGTCTGGAGAAGGACTTGAGTAGTAATTAAATTAGGCGGAAAAGCACTACTGATAGCCTTCAACAGCATATTGTGGCTGTCGATATTGATAAATTAAAGATTAAGTAGCTCATACGGGCAGCAATGTGTGCTGTCCAGCAGAATGCAAAATTTCAAATCTTTACGTATTCTAATATATTCAATGAAAACTAATGTAGGCGTTATTTTCCAGCTGTGGAACTAAACTGAATTGTTTAAATTGACAAAATACCTGATCCTTCAATTTGTTTTCTGTTCTGCAAATATCTGAAAAATAGTTTGACAACCAAAATATCAATAAATGACGAAGACTTCTTGTTAGCTTTCAGCAAAGAATTTGCCAGCTTCATAAAAATTCGAGTTATATAATTCAAATTTATAGAGTATTTATATAGTCAAAATAATAGAAATCGATACAAATAAGCGGTAAGTAAAGTGATTAAATAAAAATTTTTGCTTTTTCGTGTACTCTGTGTGTCGGACCTCAAAACTACAATTTCTTCGGAAATTTTTTGATTTTAACGTATTTCATCAAGGTATTTTATACGTAAAGATGGGAGACTAAGAAAATACCCTTGTAGAAGACATTTCCAGACCAGCTTAAATTTAAATCCTGATTAGCACATACTGCTTATATCTCCTTGTAACATCTTCAGTTTTCGCCTTCAATTCTCGTTCCATCCTTTCGTTTGATTTCACTATTTTCTTCTGATATGACTTTGCACCATCTCTTCCAACCTCTGCATTTCAAATATTTAATAATATTTAAAAAACACAATGCGTTAATTATCTTCTAAATCTAATTTTATTGAAATATTTATTAGTTCAATCCAACGAGTTACTGATAGATCAACTTACTGCAAAAATTTTAAAGAAAATAACCATTGTCATTTCCAGATGAAGGTTCACTTTCTCGTCGCCTCCATCTTACTACAATTGTGTAATTATGTATAAGGAATATTTCTGTTCTCAGAAGTATTTCATCCACTTACTTGGAAACTTATAATATTTCATATTTGATAAAAGCTTACGTCACCACTCATTATTAAGCATTCCTTATTAAATGATAATTGAACCAATAATTAAACTCAGACGTGATAAAACTGTTCGATTAACGTTAGTTGAAAAAGTAACTTTTTCCGATTCTGTAAAAAATATCGACAACAAATTTCATATTTTAATTGGCCTCAAATAACCCGTCAAATTCTCATTCACGTAAACATCTTTTTTCCGTTACACATCTTTGAGCAAGATCTTTATTTTCTTGATTCAAACCTTTGGGAAGTGAAGTTTTAAGAATGGAAGAGAAAAGTTACAATACCAATTGAATAGCTAGACGGAACGGTTAAGTAATGCCAGTGAAGGATGAGAAACATTGCAAATGAAGCGATCTGTAAACGTTCAGATGAATTCTTTTCGAATTACATTTTGTGTAGGTGATATTAAAATAAAATTACTGATTTTTGCATTAAATGAAAGTAATAATAGTATTGGCCTGAAATATTTTTAAAAAATTCGCCTGAACAAAAGCAACAACACTGGCCAGTGGCACAAGAGCACTAAGAGGATGCGGCCCTGGTATTTTAAAAGTGTTCACTGCGATAGTTGTCACAATGATTCCGACAGCTGATGAAATGTTAAAAGCTGCTGTAGCAAGTCCCATAACTGAAAAAAGTCTCCATCAATGAAATAAATTTTAAATGGAGATTTGGTCGACAGAACACTTAGCGAAGTGTTCCTGTGTTCAAATGTTTGATTGAATTTATCGGCGAGTTATTAGGCTCACCGACAGTTGAAATTCTGAAATGTAAAACAAGAAGAGGAAAGTTTTGATCAAAGTGCAGGTAACTAGAAAGAAATATAAAAAGATACTAGCAATTCTTGTTAGGACAGAAGTAATACCACCAATAGCACCAAATAATGGCATGACTGATAACAAAAGGAAGACAATACCGGCTTGAATTTCATTGTTGATAAGCTACAAAAGCCTTAGTTTATTTTATAAATTTGATAGTACAAAAGCAGTTAAATCCACATTAAAAGGCTCATTTTCTAATTTTACACAATGAATGTGATACCCAAAAGATAAATCTGTTTAAAATTGAACATTTTTCACGAAGTTAAAAAAATAAAAAAATAACTAAGGTTGTTTGATACCTGAAGAACGCAGAAGCCAATGCAGACGAACGCAAAACTTATTTGAACGCCGAAACAGAGAAGCACCACTACAAAATTTGGATCTTTCCTTTGCGCATTTGATATTGCTCTGTTCATCTGATGTTTCGCATTGATAAATTCTACTTTCTAAAAGATGGGAAAAATTCAGTTTTTACAGGCAGTAATGAGTGATGTAAATTACTGACTGATCTTTGAGGCCAAATTCACCGCTTTTTTAATTTGCCGATCAGCTTCACTCTCATCCAAACCACCGGTATTAATCATCTCCCACCGTTTCTTATCTTCATCTTCCCACAGTTCAATTCTTTGTGGAACAGGTATATGGTAGATATTTCGGTACTCCCAGTATTTCTTTTGTTCTGAATCCCAGTTATCTAGATCTTTTGGCATGTTAAGGCTCAAGTCGCGCTCCCAAATATTTCTTCGTTCACTCACTGAACAGCTAGTTCGCGAGCTAATTTGTGGGCTGGCAACAGCTGAGGACGATGAAGCGACATGCTTCCGACGCATACCACTTTCCAAGTCGACATCTCCAGTCAAGCTTTCTTCTTGCCCTTAAATGATTATTATTTCATCTCAGTGAACAAATCTCTCTCTATAACTCTTCAATTGATCAGTTTCAATTGTATGCATTAGAACCAATGCAATTAATTATATGAACTAATGTTCATCATGCTTATGCACGCTGTTCCTGAAGATTTTTTTCCAGAGAGTAAACTAGATTTTTGCTAAATATATTTTAGATATTAGCTACATTCATATCATATTTACATAGATGTATATAAGGATCCTTTTTGGAGAGATAAGTCTATTCTTTCGATTCTTCTTGATCAAGTGAACACCAATCACTTACTTGCTTTTTCGATAGTTCTGTGTTGTTATCTCATCTCTAATTTGCTATTTTCATTTCTTTAATAAGCAAAATCATCAATGCCTTCCAACACCTTAGCAATCTGTCAGAAAGTCAAATTAAGCTGGAGTGAACAAATAAAACGGGACAAAATAAATCGACCTGTCATTTCTCGCCAACCCTCTAACAATGCGAACTTTTCAAATTTCATTCCTTTTATGTTCATTTTAAGCATTATATAGTTTGCTATACTCTCAAGCCATTGTTAATTATAATAAGAGTAGCATGACTGATTTCTCTTTTGCTATGTCTCGAAAACACTAATCTTATCTTCAACTCTCCTTATACCTTCCATAAACTTCATTTCATTTCGCTCTTTTTTTTTTTAGTATCGGAATCTGTAGAGAAAATATATCAACATCTTTTCGGATTGCTAACATCACTACCAACTAATAGTTCCAATTTACTACTTTAAAAAATGAAAAAATGGACTATTATTATTTGAAAGCCACATTTTACACTTAATTTGGTAGCACCATTCTTCTGTAAGATCACAAAGTAATTCAGATATTAGTAGATTCTCTTCTAAGAAAGATTTTGTTTTGCAGATACTTTCTGAGTATCAAATCTGTATCTCCAGTGAAGAAGGTGTGAAATGGAAAAGAATATTCATTGGTCTTTCCATTCATATCATTTTTTTCAACAAATTTTTATCGGGAAAAGTCTAACAAAGTTCATGTCTGTCGAGATTAAGTCTAAAATATTGTCTCATAGAATATAATAAGTATATAAAATACACTACATCAAAGATTTTAAAAAGCAAGCTTAGTGAGATAGAAATAATGGAAAATTTTGAAATAGACTGCAATAATCTGTTTCATGATTTTTTACTGATTTAGCAGAAGAGGCATTTATATATGACTTATAAATATGCATACCATATGATTGCGCAAGTAAATCTTCGCACAAAGCACTATGATTTATTGTAAGGACAAATTAATGAATCATCTTGATAATTACTAGAAGCAGTTTAAGATATCAGAATATATCTAAGCCTCTATCAGTTGTTAGTTTATTGGTTTGTAACCGAAGTTATTTATGAAATATAATATTTATTGACTTGGTAATATTATAATTCAATACTGTAACAGCAATAAAGCCATCACCTTTTCTGAAAAGTATATTTAGTCTGTTTGATTTGCAGTGTGTCCAGTATTACCTCTTAACAACGGAATATTGACATCTAAACGAATCAGTATGAAGAGATGTTGTTTATTGTAGTATCAGCATGTTGTCATTGTAAGATTGGACTAAACCTCACTTCACTTGGCCGAAATTTCTATCTAATTTCTTTGCATAATAAAGTTACGTAATAATTTAATTTGTAAAGTTTGAAATAAGCACTAATATTTTCATTAAAGCAATTTGTTTGAAGATTATAGACTCTATTTGTTTTTTGAATAAATTTTTTCTTTTTTAGTATGAAAATTTTGAATGTAACATTAATTCGATAAGGTGAAATGAAGCAGAAAAGTTGTTTTAGCACTGAAAATATAATAGTACATTGAGCGAACCGTTTGATTTGAATGAATTTTTGCTTTATTTCGCTAGAATTCTATTCTATACTTCGATGCCGTTTAGAGGGAGTTCTTCTTGTTAACTACTGTTAACTTCTATTATATTGTAATATGATATGAAAATCAATGATAGTAAAAATAACTAACAAGTTCATTAGCAAAATTTCATATTAAGAAGATTTAATTCAAAGAGGAAGAAAGAAAATTTCACTAAAATGTTATCCAACTCAATTTTACTTTTATTCCATTATCTGAAGTTGTGCTTTAAACCTTAAAAAACAAGAAATTTCAATAAACATTTTCATCTAATTGAATTTTTACAAAGAGTTGCATGATATTTATAGGTATGATATTTTTCATCTTTTTAATTGTTTTTATTGTCTCCTTAGTTCCATAAACTAAAAGCAACTTCATTTTAGCACAGTTATTTCTAAACAATTATATTTTTTTAAAGTTGCTGTGAGCCTTAAAATCACTTTAAGGAATGCAAGCCATTCTTCAATTTTACCACTCTTCTATCTGATTGAAGAATTCATTTCTCTTTCTCAACATTAAATTTCAAAACTACTTATGAATGTACACAATTAGATGCATAGAATTATTTTTGAATGGGATCATTAAAAAGCTTCAGGTAAATAAAGTCAAGCCTTTTTTACACGTATGTTTTCTCGGCAAGCATCATCTAATTTTGAGTATTAAAATATTTAACCAACCAATAGCATGCATATTTAAATATAAATGAATTTAAGCAGCCATATCAAATAGGTTTTGTTTCAGCAACTGTTGATGAAAATTTTCACTTAACCGGTATTTTCCACAATTTGGTCAAGCGCTTTTTTTAGAAACCATGGATTATTTCCCGGATGGCTAATCTTCAATTACAAAATTTTCTCTCAGATTAGATTTTACATTCTTAATTTCATTTCTGATGTCATTTTTGCCAAATCTACCTGCATTTTTTTACAAGGAATTGGAAAGGTTTTGATAGCAAAACTGATAAGATTCAAATTTCCAAAAATTTTTAAGATAATTGCAATAGAAATTAGCTTTGAAATTTTCAATTTTTCCCACCATTAATTTAGATGTTAGACGATTTTCCGAAAATCAAAAAAGTTTTCTTACATAAATGTCTAAAAATTAAAATTTAGTGGAAAGATTTGCTCAGCTTTAACTTGACTGAAAAATCAAAATATGTAAAATATTAATTTACGGACAACTGAAGATAGATCTATTGGTTAAAAGCTTTTTTTTTTTATTTTACTTAAATTTCTTCTTGTCTTTAGTTTTCAGTACAAAAAACAGAAGATTTTTAAAATGAGTTCCTTATGATGCATTCACAAACAGAAAACAAAATATGTATTTTGAGACTTATTATCTATTAATCTGCTAGAAGTAACATTGCTTTTATATGTCTTTTTGCTGTTTGTTTGATATAATTATTTGCTGTTGTTTTTCTAATTTATGAACTTGAAAAGCTGCATTTTTTTTAGGATGGAAAGGAGCCAAAAAAAAAAAAAATTCCAAAAATTTTCGGAAACTTTCCATATCCTCCCTTGATTTTTTCTACCAGTAGAATAGTGATATTTAAATTATTTATGAGATCATGAGAATACATAAACATTTTATTGCACTGTCACCCAGCTTCTTAATTATTTCGAATTAAAATCTTCTGATATTACCGCATTTACTCCAATAACGGATGAAAATAATTAGTATGAAGTGAATGAAACAAGATTGGAAATTATATATGCACCGTTTCGGCTTATTTATTTGTCTATTTACTGGTAAGTTTGCACTGTGTCCTTTAAAATGGTTGGATCTGGACATTAAATTAAGCAATCATCTTCTTTGATTGATGCAGGTAAGAAGCTAATATAACTAACCATTCCAGTTCTGCTTTGAAAAAATCTTTTGAAATTCTTTCTTGCTAACTCTAAACATTACAATTTGTTTTTTTCTTTTTTCTTGCAACCAGTTAAGAGGGAGTTCTTTATTTTTGCTTAGGGTAAGAGTGGATCAAGTTGCAAGTATTGCCGCTGAAGTCATTTAAACTTTAGTTTTTTTCAGAAAATTTAGTTAAATTTTCTTGATTTTAAAGGTTTTGATTATTTTCGCACATTTAAATTTCTCTTTTCCTTTATCGCTTAATCAGAAGAGTTTATTCAACTGAGTTGAGTGTCAATAGTTGAGTAAAAAGATAAAGGATAGAAATTAAGAAAATAAAAGATAGCTTTAAAAATTAAACAAGTAACTGCTCTATTCCCTGTTGTAAGATTTTCGTTTTCTAGTTTTAGAGTCATATTGCGATTAAATCTTTTAACAAGTACTTGCTCGAATTAGGCTTATTTCCCAGTTGTCGGACGAAGTAATTGAAAGATATCTAGCAAGAAGTTACGTACTTTATATTATAATCTTCTGGCCATAAAGGGTAACTTTAGCAAGAGATAAAGAGTCTTACTTAGCAATTACTTTCAAGTAATTTGCGCGTCTATTTTGCACAGAAAGTTCGTATGCTCATTGACATTGTCAATGATATCGTTAAATGAATACTATCATGTTTTGTCTAAAATTTGTTCATTAAAGTCTAATTTTAATTTCTTTCACTTATTATCTGATTCATTTAGGTTTAAAACTTTAAAATCTGTTAAATTATGGAAAAAAACGATTCTTTTTACTATTCAATGATATTCAAGCGACAGCAACAAAACCTCATTTTATACCTTTCGAGCTTGGCTTGCTACATTGCGCTTTTTTCGATCAATTCTTTTTCTCAAGGATTTTGCCAAAGCAGATGTTCCTCTTTCAACCTCTTTTTCATCGCTTTTATTTCTAATTTCTCCCAACTATCAAAATTGAAGCTTTTATAAAATGAAATTCGAGAATGACTTGGATGTTAGTGTAAATTAAATTAAATATTGCATGCTCAATTCCATTCTTTATGACTGATAACTTCACAACAAATATAACAAACCGTTTTGTGCATCACTTTTTCCTCTCCCTTACCTCCTCCCCTTGTTTCTCTCAAACGATTTTATATATAAATTTATTACATTTTCAAACAGCAGCAGATCTTTGTGAAAAATTTATTATTTATATAACGTTTCGACATTTAGAAGATCTTTTTTGGTGTCTTTAGTAGTGCTTAAGACTTACAAACTTCGGGCTCTTTATAAACTTGTTTTTCATTTTCGAATTAAGAATAAGCAACGATGAACCCATATTCATGAGATTTCAAACATTTTTGTGCATTGGACTGGAAATATCGACTAGCTTTTTAGAATTGCGGATGAAATTTGCTTAGCAGTACAAATTTCTACCTAGTATGTTTTTTGGAGCTCAGTACAAGCTGATAGACTTAAATTTAACTTCAAATGTATTAGCTTGCTTTTAAAGAAGCTCGGAAACAAAAACTGAGATTTCGTGAGGCAAAACTGCGAGACAAGAATGTTTGAATTTTCCACATTTATTTTTTAAAATAGAAATTTAGATCTCTTAGCCACTTCGCAATGTATGCAATTTGTTTGACTTTTAGACAATGCTTTTTCTTTTTTTGTTCGGTTCATTCTGAACTTTTTTAAAAAAAATTTTAATTCCCTTTTAAACATAAACGAAGTGAAGTATTGGAATAAAAGAAAGGTACAATTCCTTGTGATATTTGCAGTTTGTAGATTAGATTTTTAGAAAGAATTTGAGTGCGGGATTATATAGAAGAATTGATTTGAACGTTTTTTAGTTCCTGCCTAAAAATGCTCAATTAATTCTTGCATGTCAGTGTCCAATAAATTGAAAAGTTGAACATGTAACGAGGGGACCAGTTACAATTTAGCAATTTACTTCCAGCAATCACTGATAAACTGATACCATTGATCTTCCATATCATTTGTTATCATATTAAGTGATTTGATTGCAAATAGATTTCTTGAAGAGTATGTTATTAGATTAATCTTATCTCTTGCTCTTGCGATAATTTCCAATTTCCATCAATACTTTTTTTTTAATTTAATTTATTTTCAGGCATTCACATCACTGCCCTTTACCTCCATTTAGTTCTTTCTTCTTTTTTTCAGTTCACTACTCTTTTATTGTTTATGTCAGCAAAGTCAGGAAAAAAGATAATTAAATAAATAAATTCAATTTTAGTCATCTATTCAGAGTTATTGAGAAAGTATATGTAAAATATTAAGCATCAAGGACGGATTTTATTTCCAAATAAGTACTGTTCCTATGGGCAAAATCATTTTGCACTAAGATAATGTTTAACCTTCCAAAATCTTCTCGACATCCGATAGTAAAAGAAGATTTTAGATAATTCCTAGACTTGAAAATTTCAGCTATTGATAACAGTGAAAGTTTAAAAGAATAAGATAGTTGTCACTAAATGGCTTCATTTACAGTTGTATGTCGTAGCTAACAACCGTTGCATTATCCAGGGACTCAGATGAAATAAGTTTTCTTTTAGAGAAAAATTTAGGAATTAAATAAATGGAAGTTTTCCAACTTAACATTAAAAACAGTGAAAAAATCTAATTTTAATTAGGTAGTTTAATTAGGGTTAACTTCACTGATTAAGATGTAATACAGCTTCGTCATCCCTTTGAAAAGTTAAATAGACAAAACTAAACGAAGTTTTCCTTGTGCAGATTTTTCATTTACAAATTATTTCAGAAGCTTTAAACTAAGATGCGTTTACATGCGATTAAGTAATTTCAAAGCAAGCGTTCTTTATTCAAGTTTCTTTTGATAACGCCACTTCTTTAGTATTTTTTGCTATGATTTCGAGATATTTTTCCTAAATTTAAGTGCAAAAAGGTTATGAAATCAGATGTAAATCATTTATCAAAATATTTACAGAAATATTTGCTAACTGAAATCTGGTTATCACAACTTAACACTCATTATATGTTTCGCAAAGAATTTCGAAAGTGATTTTCTTTTACTGCACATTTACCTTATTTATCTTGCACATTTTGCTAAATCAAAGAAACAAAGTTATCAATTCTTATGTGGTTTTTCCTGGTCATATTATTGACTCATTGCAGAAACAAATCTTTTGTCAGGAATCAATTCAAGGATTTTTCGATTCGGTTCTGTAAAAAAAGATTCGTTTTCAAGCTCTAGTTCAAATGTTTAGTTCTCAGATAAATGTTGTCAAAATTGTTTTCAGCTGCAACTTTCTAGGTTACATTAACTACTCTAAACGATACTAAAGAGATTAAGTTGGCACAATTGAAGTTTTAGCTTTTCTTTCCACGTATTTCTTAAAATAGCAAGTCCCGAGCTTAGCCATCACTTAAAGATTCTGTTAAATTAGAAACAAGCAATTAACTTACATTTAATAATCATTCATCACAAAATCTATTCATCATCTTAACAAAGCTAATTTTATTGCAAAAAAATGCGTGTTTTGCGTTGCAGTAGAAAAAGCAAGTGAATTATGAATTGATTATTTCGTTGCACCTTAATTATGGGTTTTTATGGATAGTTATTTTACTTTAATGCTTAATTTTTCCATATCACTTAATCTCATTGCATAAATGAAATTAATGTTTTTATCTGTCGGCTCTTTACTATTAAATTATCAAAAATCTTACAAATTCTGTTACATATCAATAAACAAAAATAAATTTTTTTTCCTGAAATATTTTGACGGAAACCGATTGCTCGTTGTTTCATTACAATTAGTATCGAAACATTTCATTTAACTTTTGACCTTAGTAATATGTAGTTTGTAGAAATTGTCATAACAATTTCCCAAGTGTAATTTCTTTTTGATATTTATACTTCCTTTGAAAAAGGAATAAATTAATGTTCACCTGTTATTACTGGTTCTTTTTTCCAAATAATTCACATTTAGATCAAAAGATTTCCAGGAAATGTGGCTTAACTCATAATTAAAAGACCAAAGTGAGACAGAAAGACAAATGAACTGTCCAAACAGTCCACAGCTTTTCGATGAGAATGATACCATAGTATTATCAATTCTCAGTGAAGTGAATGAATTCTGCTTGTAAGTCAATCGGTGCTCAATATTCCACAAAACTTAATTCACTTAAAATTTTAAAATTCAAAAATTTAGCTTTTGATCGAGACGAAGGACACAGAAAGATCAAATATGCATTTCACACTAAAAATATAATAATGACTTGATGAATATCACGCCACTGTTACTACAGTTAATGAAAGATGGAGATAACTTCTTTATTTTGATGGCAAATGAAATGCATCACCTTGATCAATTTATTAACACATTAAATATATTTTCCATAATTCTCAGTTAATCCAGTTGGAACAATTCTTTTTCAGATTTTATCGAACTTTTCACAAATATCTTAGCATGCTGCTGTGCATATTTGGATTACTTGCAAACAGCACTCATATTTGGATTCTCAGAAGACCATCAATGTTGCGGTCTTCCGTCCATACTGTTCTCATCTGTATAGCTTTGGCGGATAGTGGTACCATGAGTTCGTATGTTGTAAGTATTGAATGCCAATATCTTCAAAAACTTAAACCTTCTGTTCATCTGGATATTTGCTGTTATCTTAATCAGTTTTAATTAATTTCGGAGAAGAGAACGCACCAAAACTTTTCTTTATCAAAGCAAAAATTTTGTTTTTATAATTTTCAGTAAATACATCGAAAGAGTTTACTTATACTTTGCAAATCCAAGTCTCAGTTTTTAAATAATTAACTAACTTGTATTGCAATCTTCAACATTCAGGAAGCAAATTCGCCATTAGATGCTTATCTAACCCGAAGAACTCTTTAACTGATGATAAGTTTTTATTCATGTATTCTATTTAGGCTAATTTAGATTTATCTACTGCGATACGAGTTCTATGCTAGCAGTACTGGAGGATATTCATACGGTTGGGTAGTATTGCTAAAGGTACATGTGATACTAAGTACTGCACTCCATGGCATTTCGCTATATCTTCTTGTTTTCATGGCATATATTCGACTATGTTCAATACAAACTCAACATAATCGACTGCTTGAGACTAAAGTTGCTGGGTAGTCACTTTTCACTCGAAATCAAAGTCTCTAATTCAAAATGAAATCTAATTGAACTTTGATTGTGTAATGAATTTTTTTTTTGATTACTTGAAGAGTAGAGAATGAATATATTGAATAATCAGTATTTATGGCTCTTTCAGGCTCATATCGTTGTCCATCGCACTTGCAGTATTCATTTTATGCATTCCCACATTTTTGGCTCATGATATCTTGCCTCAGGTAAAGAATTCAAACTCCATCAAACTGAAAACGATTCTTTCTACGGACCCCGCAGAATCAAATCTAAGTTATGCTTCTACCAAGTACATTATCGGTTTCTCCAAAATGTTCGTCAGCAACGACTGTTTGCTGCTGAAATTGAACTTATGGCTCACTGGAATTATGATGAAGGTGAGATCTGTTAAATCTTTCAGCAAAAACTCAGTGCTATCAACCCTTTGTAAGTAGCTCCGACACAGAGATTCATTGTCTCAATAATTATTTCTTCCTGAAATTTGCATTTCAGGTAGCACCATGCTTGTTATTACTATGTCTGACATATTGTCTACTGATAAAATTAGCGGAGAATAAGAAGAAAAGAGTCACACTTTTGCGAATTAAAGACGGGGCTTACAAGGACCGTACCACTTATATGCTGCTTATTATGGTTTCGGTGTTTTTATGTACTGAATTACCGCAGGGAATCATTACGATTTTTAATGGTTTGTTGATTTTTAAAGATTTCATTCCATCTAATTAGAAAGATTCTTTTGTGAATAGGCTGAAGAAAATGATAGGAAGTAGCAAATAAGTTGAGGGATAAGTAAACAATCAACCAAGCAAGTAAGTTCAATGGGATTTGGACGAATAGAGATGAAAGCACGGAATTTATTTGAAAAAAAACAGCAAATTCATATTCAGTTTATGCTCAAATTACTTGAACGCAACTTATACAAACTTAGCAAGGCTTTTAATCAAAAGTTTTAATAATAGTTGATTTGACATGAATAGTAATAACGATTATTGCATCCTTAACATGAAGCTTGCAATACTTTTCTTTCATTTTATGTCTTTGAGACGGTTGACCAAAATGATTGATATGAAATTGTACTTTGTGCAATTCTCCACTGAATATCACTTCTAAAGTAGTTAAAAAATTGCATTTCAGCTATTTATACAGCTCAGTTTCACTTCTACGTGTACTTGACGATGGCTGATGTATTGGACGTGTTGTCACTTATCAACTGTTACGTCGGATTCACTGTATATTTTTACACGTCTAGCCGATATCGTAGAGCATTCTATTCTATACTGCCACGTTTCACTTAGGCTCACTAAGTTCACTTCTTTAAACATTTTTATATTCTTCATGCAAAATACATCTTGTCTTCTGAGTGATGCATCGAAAAACAAAATACACGTAAAGTTTTCGAGTGTAAATACTGTATTTCAGAAAAATCCCAAAGAAGTTTTTGGAAAAAGTTCGGATGAGCATTGAAAGTTATTGTCCCGAAAATTGTGCTTTCCGAAAACCAGACTAGTAACTGATGGGCAAACTGAGAGATGGTAAGCTCCTGAAACAGTAATTTTAGTTCTAGAAGTAAGAAAATGTGGTAAAATTATTCGGAATTGTTCGAATGAAAGAGTGAACCACATCAGAATAAGGATTTTCGAGGTATAGAAATGGAAGATTTGAAAAAATTCCTTCTTCTGTTAAAATATGACCGAAGAAAAGTTTGCGATCACTTGAAAATCAATTGAATTCAGATTTTTTAATGAGATGGAAAAATGTTGATATGCTTGTGAGTATAGTGTGATTGATTTGGGCAAATTTTTTTTTTGTACAATTTCATATTTATTTTATTAATTATTCGTCTTCATTTCTTTATTCCATTCGTTTCACAAGATGCATTCAAATAAGCGAAAGTAGATTTCGGGAAAAGAATTAACAAAAATTATGAAATCGTTATGCAGGATTCAAAAAGCGCTCAATTATTTAACTAATTAATTCAGCCACTACTGAGTTATTTACAGAAGAAATATTTTTTTTTATTAAAGAAGAGAAAAGAAGCCTGAAAATAAATTCAATCTTAAAAATAAAAATGGGTAAATGATTCATTCTGTGCTTTTTGCTTATTAAATGTACAGAAAGCATGTTTTCAGTCATGGACAATTTGGGATATTTTCTCTTTTGAAATTATAATTTACTAATTATTGAAAAGTCCTGAAATGCGAGCAAGCTTAACAAAAAGAAACAGCTATGAGTCACAAGTTTAGATGCAAAAACCTATTTACTAAAACAAAGTGAGGAGTCAACTGCAGTCATTCATAACTAATGAAAAACGCTGTGACAAGAGCGATAACGACTTGATGTTTTAATTAACGGCATTATTCTAATTGTACTGCATAAAATATCGTGTAGAATTAAAAATCCCCGAGTTTTAAGCTGAAGTATCCATGAAGAGGGACTGTCTAAGGAGGCAAAAAAAAAAAAATAGTCGATGATTTCAAAGAATAAAGATCCAGTATCAAGATTCCAGAGAATTTTATTTGCAAATGAAACAGTTCTTTTTTTGTCAATTGAATTACAACAATGACATGGTAGTGATTATAAGATGCATGTAGATGCTAATGGTGGGCTGAAAATGTAAGAGTGTTCAATGTGAATGGGCATGTTGAAAGCAAGTGATAATAATAGCAAACAACTGATAAGTATGTCTTCTGTTCTATTCAACAAAGTGAAAGTTGTTTGCAAGTTTGGAAGCAGAACCCAAATGCATTAATTATAAAGGATACATTGACATGTGTCCCGATGAAATTGACCGTACAAGCAGCGGAGGCATTACGTCTGTTATATTTAATTAAATAAGCAATAATCATGGAGCCTCATCTTCTCCTTGCCTTCCATTCATTGGCACAATGCCTCCGCCTGGGCAGACTAGGCTAAATCAGGCTTGTCAGGCAGTGGCATCAACCTCCGTATCGATGGCCTATGTCGCATACCAAAATTACTCTTCACCATTCTCATACATTTACTTTCACTCCAGTATTGTTTCAACTGTTCAGGAAATTAACAGGCACTTTCTCATCCATCTGAGTTTCTATTTTTCAATTTCCGGGTTCCATGATATTACGACAAGCTGCAGACTCTAAACTGTCAGTAACAGAAAAGACATCGAGCAAGACTACATGAGACAAGAAAATTGGAAAACGTTTTTGCAAAACCAGAAGTAGTAAGAGTGCTGGATCATTTATTGCAGACACTGACGTAAGGCAGCGAACAATGTCGTGTATTAGCCTATATTTCAGACTGCTTTAGATGAAGTTACCTTGCCTGAAGTTTCTCTAGAACATATCCCTGAATGCATCGATACTTCTCGGTCTTTACCAGATTTATCTGTTTTTTTCATTTACTAATATTTATTCTAACTGCTATCGAATCGTGTGCAGTTTTAAACTTTGTCACCTTAAAGAATAAAAAATTTTGATTTGGGACATAAAGCTTATATTAAAAAATTTAGAAAGATTCTGGATGCTTATATTAGAAAGTTTTAATAATTTTTCAATATGAAATTGAATTGTTCTTTAAAAAAAAAGGTTTGTAAACACCAGTAATAAATTAACTTGAATCAACAAGTTGCCAATTTTTTCTGCAAATGTGGGAAAAAACAAATGAAACTAATTGAAATTGGTACTAGTTGAGGCTTTGTTTTAGCTGAATAATAAATTAAAATAATAGCTTAAAAACTAAAGAAATAATTAGAGATAAGAGTGAGTGACGGAAACTGATAGCTAGTACGTAAGTGATTAAAACTGAAAATGATAGTGTCATTACTAATGTCGTTATTATTACTGTCATTTTTTGAGTTGAGCAGCTCTTCAGTTCAAAATAAGAATTAAATCAAGTGAATAGGTATTAGAAAGTAAGACTGTGTAAAAAGAAAGTCTGATTATAAGCATCGTATATTGCTATTAAGATGATTTTTTGCTAATCTACCTATATCATTGCTTTCATCTAATCAGCAAGATCACTCGCTTTTCAGACTCCCATAACTAATGGTATAGAAGTTTTAGTCTTGTCACGCACATAAGTTAGTGCAAACCGATTAAAGCTATTTAGAAACCACTCTGCAAATTACCCATCCTTTTTCTCTTCATGAACTTGTTGGATAGCAACTTTCTGTTGCTTCATCACTTGTTGGAGTATTTGTTCTGGAAGGAAGACAATCGTCTCATTGCTTCTACTATTAAATTTGATGCTCCATCATTTTCACTTCTTCCTCTTTGCCCTTCAGTCTATAGCAGGAAATGCTTAATTCGCAGCCAAAACTTTTGTATATAGTGGAAGAGGGAGGGCAAGAATTCTTGTTTAAAGTCTGTAAGCTCAGTTACTTTTACTGGAATTGAAGTGGTTTATTATGACCAAGCCAAGCCTGCAGTATATTAATCCTACACCATGAAAGGAATTCTGAATTTCCATTCATTCTAACATTTTTGGTCTCTGCTTTCAAAAAAAAAAAAAATTTTAAAAAAATGATTAAAAAAAAAAAAAAAAAAAAGAAATACAACACGTATCGTGGACAATCTGATTGCAAGTACTGATTCAAAAAAAAAAAAAAGAATATCATAGCAAAAGCATGAATTGTCAGAAATTAAAGAAGATTTTTTTCAATGTAACTTTTTTGCTGTTGTCAGCTTTACTTGTATCATCATACAGTAATGACACCGGTTGCTCACTGACTGCAAGCAGAATATTATATGTTGATACTACTTTAGTACATATCATTTGTGTGTATATCATGACTTGATCTGTACTAAACAATTTCATTTATGGCCAAAGTAGAAGAATTCGAGAGTGACCCCTGTTGTCTCAATAGATATCAAATAATGTAATATATACACAAATGTCAAGGGAAAATGAGAGGACTCATATGTTTTATTATGCAGTCAGTAGCTATTATAACAGCCTCGAAGAGCTTTCGCCTCTTATCCAGGGATAATTAATGGTAGCGGTTGGTTGCCCAGCACCCCTCCATTTGTCTCTTCGTCTATCTGCTCATACCTGGCCTGCATTTCAATTAATTCCTAACAATAAATGTATCATACATAAGGTATCACATCGATTTTGATTACATTTGATTCTTTTTATGTCAAGAAAAAACCAAAAGACAAATTGAGGAATATATTGTGATACCTTTATTGCGTCTACTCCTTTTCAACGAGCGAATAGCGCACGTGTGGTGAATAGTTCTTCAAAGTTATTTCTACTGCCATATCCATGTGTTAAATAATTTTGGGGATGAATAATAATTTATGACTTATCATAAATTATGAAAAATAAAAGTAATTATTTAACAATGGTAGTAGGAAAAGTTTTATGACAACCTGAAAGTGATATCCATCAATGAACATGTCTTATTATCTTGTTTATTTCAAACACTAAGTTTGTAGCTGCTGTCAAAGCCACACTTTCATTCATCTTGAATCGTTTGATAAAATTGAGTTTATATCTAGACTAAGGTAAACAACTTGGAAAGGATTGATTGATATATAAGTAAGTAATAGCAGGTACCATTGATGGACAAGGACTGCCAGGAAGGGTAGTGGACAAAGGCAAGGCCAATAATCATTAGACGCATCATTCTGTAATTGTACCAACAATGTCATTCGAGCACAAGCACACACACATACACACACACACACACACACACACCACACATACACACACAACTGAGGACATCCCGAAGAGTAATCAATCAGCCAAGCCCAATTTATTTTCAGCTTTTTCCATTTTCTCTGCCTCAGCTAAACTGCTACTGATGCCTCTGGAATATTCCCTTCCTTGGAATTTTGGAAAGACACGGGACGAGGTAACATAAGCTCCATGGAACTTCACCCATTGGAATGCAAATATTTACTTCCCATTTCTCGTCTATTTTTGCACAACAACTCAGTTGTAACCGCCATCTGTCACATATTCTTAAGCCATTGAAAAGTGCTCTGGCGACAGCTTCCTTGTGACAATCAGTTCTAATGAAGAGAAGGCATATTGCACATGGTCTTGTTTTTTCTTATTTTTATTCGATGATAGATTGCTTGATCATAATGTATGGTCACCTTTCAGGCACCGACTTTTGCAAATTGGAAAGAAAATTAAGGAAAAAGAACAGTCACTAATGGCTATCTGAAAAAATCTTGTCATTAATGCACATCCACCTATTACTCTGTACTGCCACTAGCTCGACTGTTTTTATATCTTCATTAAAGGGTCATGAAAATTTATGGCTCGCTTTACTCGTTCTTTTCATTCTTTCGACTGCCAGTAACTAATGCTAGCAGGAAAACCTCCAGTGATCATTTGCATCCCAAATTTGTTTCCTGTCGTGATTACAACTAAGAGACATTTTGGAATCATTTGAATTCCTCTCATTTGATATGAGATGATAGATGGCAGCGTTGTTTCGCTCCTTTGCCTAATTAAAAAAAAAACTCATTGATGGCCTTTTAAAACTCATTCCCGCTAGTAATTCAATTATCCGTTCAATGATCTGTCTGCGTTTTCTTCTGTAAATCATTTTGCTTTCTAAATCGCCTCGCAAATGTTGAGCGAATAGCTTTTCCTATCATCGAAAAGCTTGCAATTCGAAAAATTTAGAGACTAACAGTTTTTTTTGACTAAGCAGAAGAGGCTTCCATCTCTGCCAGTCACACACTAAATAAGTACTGCAGTACTGAAACAGTAATTAATTAGCAAATGTCCATCTTTCAATAAGATTTCTATGAGAAGCATTTATTCAGTTGTGTGTAGGAGTGAAGTAAGTATAGAACTGCAGAAGGAAAGCCTTAGATACTATTGAGCTAGTGCCATTTCGATGAATTAAGTTTGGTTTCGATAAATAAGTGTAATATGAACACCTAGCCTTGTAGTTCTATCGTTAGATATTAGTAATCGTCTTTAGTTTCACTTCCACAACAGCAGCAAGCAAAAAAACAAAATGTCTGATTAGTGTTAAGCAATTTCAGAAACCTTTTAAACTTGTCCCTTTCTTGTTAAAAATTTGACGACAATTCTGATTTTTTCATTGTAATCATTTCAATAAAGAAACCAAATTTTTACTTGATGAACAAATTTTAACTGAGAAAATTTTAACCAGTATAAATAGCATAACCGTATGTCGCCATTATTTCGAAAATGCCTAAGCATTATCACTGCTAACATATCGCAAGATTTATGCAAATCTTTGCTTGTTTTCCTTAGTTTTGGGTATCAGACTCAATTCCAACGAAATATGTTTCATGAAATTTCATACGTCATACAACAAATTTTAGTTATTGCGTGATTTACCTTAAAGCAAAAATTTTCCCATCACTCAAAAAATCACGTTGGAGCATAGGTAGAATATATGATTTAATCTTATAAAATACAAAAAAATATATTTTGAAAATGTCTGAACCTGAAGTTATTTTAATAAATATTTAAGCTCATTTCTAATCATTTCTCATTGAATTTTCGGTGTTAGCTTAACCGTAGACTTGTTTTGCTTTAGCATCATACTTTGATATCTTTGAAAACTAAAAAATGTAAGCGACATTAATCTATCATTATCCTTAAACCATTTCTTCAAATATTGCTGCTATTTCACCTGTTTAAGTGAATTTTAATACTATTTAGTTGTAGAAAATAATTCCTTCACGAATAATTAAGAAATCGTTGCTTTAGTTCAGATAATTTCATTCAATCAGATGCGAGAACTGGTCATTCTCATTAATGGTTCGCTTGGGAATAGGTATTCTCCGGTAATGACATTGAAATTGAAGCTATTGTTATTGCTTGAGAATACAAATTGTCAAACTAGAACCCACCACCTGCCAGCGCAATCCTTTTCATCACTTAGCTATTCATTCGTCAATTCAGATGCTTATTTCCAACTTAATACTGCTCAGTATTCATTCTAATTAAAATACCAATAATATTTGTCAATAAAGTTTTGTATTGGGCATTGTAAAATATCTTCGTCAATTTCTAAAACTACGATAGAAATAGAATGAAATTCCAAAAACAAGTAAGATATCAAGTTTTCGGAATCACTCGACAGGAGACACTCGAGTATGTACTGTTAGCATGTACAAAGAATATCCTTTAATTGTGGGAATAGTTTTACTTACTCATTTTCCCCGTTTCTGCAATATGCCTATGCCAGCAGTTCTCACCGCAGAAACACCGGGGTTGACAGCCTCAGGATACGATGAAATCATACGCGTTACCGTTTGAAATGAAGAATTATCCACCCTACTGGATGAAGCAATTGGAAGTGGGTTAAAATTTTAATTTCCACTAGAATAGAATTCAGGACGGAACGGACAACTTTTTGCTCATAAAAATCTTTGCAATCTATTAATACCAAAAAATAATTTGAAATTATCAGCCTAGAAAAAATAGTGAAATTTTAGTCCTGGTAAGTTATTACAGAATGCTTTAGAGCAGTTGGAGGTTTTTTTTCTTCTTTTTTACAAATTGGCTTAGTTTACATTAGTGTAAGTTGTCTATTAAAGGAAAAAGGAATTTGAAAATGTAGGGTTTGAAATTCAAAAAAAGAGAAGATTGTACACACACAACACTTTTAAAAGATCACATTCTTGTAGTACAGCAAAAAAGAAACATTAAAAAATTTGCTAACTGTTAAAGTATGACGGGGTGCTATCAAATCGCTTGAAAAAAAAAAATGAATATTGTTCGATTATTGGTATGCTAAATCCAAATTGATTACTCAGTTATTTTTAAGATAATTGCAGATGCAAAGAAATCAGAAAAATTAAGAACGATATGCGAACTACTTCAATCCTTCAGTACATAGAACAAGTTTGAGAATTTTGATCCAAACAAATGGAATAATTGGTATATGTAATGGAATAAAATGACAAATAATCCTTTAAAAATTATTCAAATATAAAAACATAACGTTTTAGTCATTTAAAATCAATAAAATGTATAAATTTATAAAAAAAGATTTGAGTACGATAAATATTCATTGACGTACACAGATACGCTTCACGAGGGGCAGCTAAAGAGACGAATTTGTCTGAAGCTATTTCGTCTCATTTTTTTTTTTTTTTTTTTAAAGGTAGAAGATGAAGCAGGAAATCTGCTGGTCTAAACTTCGATAGCACAACACAGGTGCACAGAAATAAACTCTTCGATGCTGAGAGCAAGATGTTTCGAATAATTTTCTTCTTAAAATGAAAATGAAAAATTTATTTCACACAAATAGCTGTTTGTCATCAAATTAGATTTTTTTGTTTTTAAAACTTAAATGAATGGCCGCAGAAAAAATTTTCAAAATTTTGATTTTTCTCTGGATAAATTTCTCGGAAATCCTAAATTTATTTCGCTGGTCGTAATAATTTTCAACAGCTTACTTATAACAGTATTATGTCTAGAAGTGCGATGACACATAATATGCTTCAGGTGTGTTAGTACAGATTCTAGTCGTCCGAAACATATGCTAGTGGATTCGGTAAGTTGATATTTATTGTGTAACTGTTATGAATCTTCAAGAAAAATCGTTGTTAGTCAAGGTGTTTTTGTGCACTTCATGCTAATCATTGTTAGAATCAAAGATTTGATCTTGTTGATTTAAAAAATATGCTTTTTAGATGATAACACTTCCATTTCATGAGAGCATCTTTGAAACTATTGATAAAATCATTATGATTTTCATCAGAATTTCACTCCTGCAAAGTGTCTTTTTACTTATTGAATTTACTATCTTGGTTTAGTTGAGACTATTTACGAAGAAATTTTGCTGTATTATCTTAATTATTTTACTGATAACTTTTATGCTCACTTCTTCTTTACTAGGTAAGCATTACACTAAGTTAGATAACATGCAAAATCTTTTTTATTAAGTTCGCAATATATGGCAAAATAGCTAAGGTAACTAACAGCATCCGTCCCATAATCCATTCAGGAATTATTTTGAAATAGCAACAACCATTTGTAAAATGGAAAAGACAAAATCTTAAAGATAAAGATGAAGATAGCAGTGATAGGTGAATTAGCTATGAACGAATTAGACTGTGAGGTGCAACGAAAAATGAATTGTATACGTCCATCTGCAACGAATATTTCAATTTTTAGATGAAGAATCTCCAAAAAAATTCACAAAATCGAAGTTGCATCAAAAAAGTTGTGGCTACTCCGTGATAATCCGCTGCTAGTTTAATTCACAGCAGCCTTCTGAATCTCGGCGCAACCATTCATTACCTTTGAAACGTAAAACAGTCAGGTTCAATGAATTTGCAATCGAAATTAATTGAATGAAAGGGTTCCAATTTCCGAAACACATCGATTAAATGCCTTCAGAAGTTGGAAGAATTGAGAGGCGAAAAATCTCCAATATTCATACAATCTACTATCGTCTTTTCAAGCGACTGAACAATTTTTTCTGAATATAGTACAATTCCGTAAGATGTCAAAAATGCTTTTCAAAAGCCAGTCCAATTTTGAAGAGAAGCTTCTACAGGAATAAGCAAATTTATAATCCTGAATAAAAATGACATGTTACGGTTACCATAATAATTTGAAATTTCTGCCGCGGAAATACAATTACTTTTGCATAAATCAGTGTTTTTGAAATTAGGATTTTGGAAATCAGGTGGCAGTGAACCAGTTTAAGTAGAGTAAACTTAGCTTTCTTTTAAACTTTAAAATGTGCAATTGTTGATGTCGACTATAATAAATTAACTTCCTACAAAAAAAAGGGGATTTAGCGATAGCAAGGAGGGTGTTAATGAAGTAAGCATTTTCCGCTATTTTTTATGAGTACATTAGGTAACTCTACCAGGCATAAACAAGTAACAGAATGCTGCCTTTCCCATCATTCTCAGCAAACACATTTTGATAGCAGCTTACCTTCTCGTCAGTGTCATCATCTGAAATCTTTCAAAATCTTGAAATTGGGATTCCACTTGTTAATGGTGAAAAGTCCCTATAAAAAGTCGAAATGCTGGCAACCAGCAGCGTTTGAAAACAACAGGTTCGTTAGCTGATTTCTGCATTATAGATATGTCATTTCATTTTAAATATCTTTTGTAACTTCTTGTTCATTTTGAGACAAACTTTATAATTTTCAGTGACAACAAAATGCGAATTTGATTTATTGTTTTCATTGCTCCGGGATAGGTTATGCACAAAACATCGTAAGTATCACAATTTTATATGAGTAGTTTGAAATGAAACGAAACGATTGTTTTATAAACAATCGAAAATTTGCTTGAAGAAAAAATCACAGCGTGTTTCTGCTTTGCAAAGTTTTAGTAATACTCGAAAACAAATGCTAATTTGTTTATCGTTTTCCATGAATCAATACCTTCGCAAGATCTGATAATAATCCCTGAGTTAGTAAAGATACCAATCTCATTCAAAGTAATTGTTACAATCACATTAGTTATGTCTTATTTTCTCCAATTTTAACGTCCTCATAGCTTAAAGGGGACAAAAAACCTGATAGAAATCGAAACCCGGTCAATAATGCGAGTGTAAAAGAAATCTAAAAAACTTCTGATTTATATATGTAAAAGAAAATTGTCTATAACAGAAGTGTAATAATAGGATTTCTTGCTCAACCGGCTTAAAGTTGATGTTCAAAAAAGATGATTCGGGATTGAAGAAACCCGCTCTAGCTGTACTATTAACAAAAGTTCCCCCAGAAACAATAAAACTGAAAGTTGCAGGAGATTTAGGACCAGTTTGGCTAGATTTGAATTCAAAAGCTAGCAAGCGGGATGAGGGTTTCTATAAAATTGAATTGCAATAGGCCTCAATGTAATAACAGTTATCCAGAAACAATCAACATGCTAAAAATCAGATGACATGGAACATGTTCAGCATTATGCAATACCTGACAGCATTCTTGATAAATGATAATCGAAGAACTAACATCTTCTACTTCTCAAACTTGAACCTTTTAGAATGCATGTCACACATAATACTGAAGTACATGAATTACTGATTTTTTGGAAAATTGTTCAACAATGAAAGTCCTTTTTAAAATGCTTAGTGATACTCCTTACTCTTGAATTACAAGACAACTATGTGTCGTCACTAGCAGTACTGGTTGTATTACATTGTTTCTCAACAGTAGCATGTCGTTTGACGACTAATTTTTGTTGCTTTTCAGGTGTATTAAGAGGTACCACACTTGACGATAATTCCAATTGTTCCTGTTCTTGCGACGATTCCCGACGACGTTTTTTCCGATTGGACGTAATGGTCGACCCCGTGTCCTCACGATTAGCAACTATTGCTGCTAGCGAAGATGATGACGATGCGGCGGTTAACTCGTTTCCCGAATCAAGAGTACTTTCATCTGGCCCCGGGCTTCTGTAGTTTTCAGTTCTATTAAAGAGATTCATTTAATATTAATAAAATCACTCTCAGTTCGCAATGAAGCCTAACGTTTGAAATCGAAGCAAAGAAGAATCTCAACGACAGGTCTCCTGCCTCATTCATAAACGATTATTTCAATCAACCACAAATAAGAGCAAAATTTATCAAACTTGTAATTATTATGCTCGATATTACATGCAAGACTCAAGTCAAATAAAAACAAGCTGCAGCATATTCCAAAGGAATTCTCGTAAATCTTTAAATGCCTTTCCTGCTACTTAAAAACAGCAATAGATGAATGCGGCATAATTTACCCAGCTGAAGCAGAGCTTTGTGGAGATTGGGACGGTTCGCTTGGGTAGAATGAATCCATTACAACTAGCGAACGCTGTCTCTTGACATCAGTTTCGCTTTTTTTCATTCCTTTGACATAGTTGTAGCCCGCATCCTTCACTACCTGCAATATGAAGCAGTCAAATAATTAACTGAACTTCAAGAAATTTCCAAAAATTTGCAGGCCACTAAGGATTTTTGGAACCTGTCGAGCAAGTGGGAACAATTCGTCACGCCTTGTCAGAAGTGCAGGTTGCCGAAGACATAATTGTGCAGCTGCTTCATTTACTGAAACTTCATGCAATGTCAACGGTTTATCAGGTTTACGCTTTGCATCGAAGCGTCCATAAATCGCTGAGTATCTTCGATATTCTTGCAGACGCTGTGGTGAGCCGAATGGTAATTGCATCACATCCAGTAGCTCTCTTGAAAAGTACCAATTTTGTAACATAGGAATTCATTTTTACATTTTCCTAACATGTAGAAACTTTAAATCCTAAAAATTTATTTGTATATTTCCTTTACTTATTATGACAATGGTTTAATAATCAAATTATAGTACATTAGGAGACACCATAAATTAACCTATAATAGACTCTAGCATGAAAGTAAATAGGTACTGATGTTGCTCACCGTATAAATATATTACTGCTTAGTTGATCTAAACCACATCTGCTAAATTTGAAGAAATTTTATTAAAAGAAGTGTAATAAGTTGAACAATTTCAAATCCTACCGACTGATTTTCTTTTTATTTTGTATTAATTTGGGCTCTAGTTGCGGCATTTGTTCGATAAGACGATGAGAACACTGAGCAAGTCTTCCAATTTGAGCTTCTGTCAGTACTGGTGTTTCTGATGTCGTACTTGTACCTGTAGAAAAAACAATAATCATCCTGTATCAAGGTTTGTGTGTGGACTTCTCGATAATAAATATAGAAAAGATTTGGAAATCAACACTAAATCAAAGCAAAAATAGCTATGAAGAAAAAATACAATAAAATCCTTTATACAGTATTCCTGTATGAATTCAGTTGACAATTCAAATGAAATCAAATTTAATCGTCCCTTTTTCTTTAAATGAAAATTGGGTAAAATAATTTTTTCTTAAACAAAAAACGAAATATACAGGTATTTTCAGCACATCCTGGGAAATATGATATGTAGCTCGTATGCGTCTTGCATAACGAAAAAAAAGATCTGTACGAAGAGTTTAATTTCGCTATGCTTTATAAACAATATAAATTAGAAATTACCAGCTCCCAACTGATCGAAATCGCAATTGGCTTCATTACTGCTTGTTGGAGAACCCCCCGAGAGTTGAATTAAGCCTGATGTTGTGGATGCATGCTCTGTAGATGAAGATGCCATCTTAGACGATGTTGCTGATTCCAATCCTTGAATGGAACTGGATGAAGTACCGCTACTGCTGGCTTGAGGTATACCAGCCACTAAACTTGTTAGAAAATCACCGGCCATCACATTTGCTGTGGCGCCAATCGCCGTCGTTGTTGATGTTGTCCCTGAGGTACCCACTCCAGCTACCGCTGCTACTGTTGCAGCATTGAATAATTCATGTAGCGATTCTGATGCTGTAACTGTCTTTTTATTAACTTGTCACTCACGCGATTTTAATCATTTAAATTTAAACAGGAGATCACAGAATTTTCCAGAATTAATGAGCCTGTCAAGAGTTTTGTCCAGTTTTAAAAGATTAGTTTGAGGATTTATTTGAGAAATATCAACAGTAATTAAAATTGTTACATCCCACTTCTTTTCTGCAGATATTTAAAAACGGCAAAAATTTCAATTACCGCAAACGTTATAATTTAAATAAATATAATACTGACCTGATACTAACGGCTGTAATAGTGAGCGCGGCGAACTTTGGTCGTGCTAGAAAAAATTTCTATAAATTTATTAGTCGAAACTGGAGGAAAAAGTAAAATTCAATCAGCTTATTTTTCTTCGTTCAAAATTTTCAGAAATTTCACCTTCCGTGACCCTCTTTAATTAATTTAACATATCAATCAACTTTTTGATAACTTCTGAATGGGAAATTGAAAAATTACAGTAATGGACGGACTAGTGCATGGCAAACCAGCAGCAACAGCCAAACTTGCAGCAGCCAGATTTTGTGATGACAGAAGAAATTGCAGAGCGGCAGTTGGATTTGCTGATGATGTTGGTGGCACGTATCCATAACTTGCAGCAGGTGGTAAGCCAATCTGCTGTATAGCAGCAAGATTGAATGCATCTGGATCTTTGCTGAATTCCTCAAATTAATACTTATATTCGATTATAGTATTCTAAGAATCCAAAATTGCAGTACAACGGAAGAAGCCTTATAAATAGTGTGTAATATGTACTCAGTTTAAAAATTTTATTGCATATATTTTATACACTTGTACCACTACAGTTCGTCATGCACACTAAAAATTGCTTTTTGATTTTTTTTTTCTTAAATCAGTCCAACCATGGCAGAACTATGCGAGATATAGTGGCCTATATTTATAATACAGAAAATTATGAATAAAAAATAAAATTTAACGAAGTAACTGAAATAAATTTGGAAATGTTCGAAATCTCCTACTACGAACATGCCAATAATTAAAACAATAGAACGGTATTCTGAACCAAGTAAAAACCACTGCAAGTTCTCACAGCACGGAAATCGACAATTGAAGTATAATATAAATTAATTAATTTCTGATAAGTTACTAACAGTGAGTGTTCGCTGAAATCGTCGAACATGAAGCGGCTTTGAGGCCATTCCAACTACTGACATTATTTCCAGGAATTCATGTTCATCGCACGTCATAAACTGATTGATGTCATCCCCGCCTGAAAACTGAAAATTAATCACTGTATAATGGCAAAACCAAACACTTGAAAAGAAATACCTAAAAAGCCGAAATTGGAGATGACAGTCTGTTGAATAAAGGAAATATCGATTTACAGTTCTATTCTTTTTATTAGTTAACTAAGAACTTTGTAATAATAAATCAAATAAATTAAACATTTAAATCAAATACTTTGAAAAAGAATTTCTTGGTATGCCAAAATTCTATTTTGTTTCTTCACTATTTATAAAAGTCATCTTCCAGAAATTTTTAACAATAAAGAAAAACTATTGTAGCCTTTGGAAATTATCCCTGAATTAAGGAGTTACTCAATTTACAGTAATAGACAGTTAAACAAGAATTGTCAACATTTAAGCATGAAATTAAATATGGGAATCGTAATTCAAAGAAAATTTTCTATAAAATTTTTAAACAGTTCCTATTCCTTTTTTGTCATCAGTATTTAAAATTAACCGGATTAAACATCTCAACAATAATAAAAAACATGAGATCTAACGTTTTCCTTTTATCTAAAGTAGGGAGTTCAAAGTGGCTTTTAGCTGTAAGAATAAACTGTATTTATTAAAAAAAAAAAAATTTAGACGACCATAGCAATGTTGGATCTAATTTTATCTATGCACAATCTCGCCTAGATAACAGGTACTTGTTGCCAGTTTCATAAGCCAAGAATTTCCACGAAAAAAGGAATATGAGGAAAAGAGACTACGCAAATACTAGAGTTAATTTTCGTTGAAAAAGAGTGTTGCAAAGAATTTAACAAAGCGGTCTATCACTATCTGAAATACACTAAAAATATTAAAATCGATATAAATCCCAACGATAAAAAATAACTAATTTGTTTTCCGATATACTGATGTCCCGGTAACATGAGAACGTCGATATATCACTGAATATTACAGTGTAAGCGTTGAAGAAGCGAAATTATTGCAGTGACCAGTTACACGAGCCGAAAATGGAAAAAAAAAGTGAAAGCTATCAATTCCATTTTTCCCATCTTCTCAAGTTCAATAAAAGGATGGAAGCAATACAAATGGAAAATACAAGCACAAAATTTTGTTAGAAATGCGCAACTTTTTTAACCTTGGGCTATGAATTCGTCGTAATACTGCAACAAATTGGCCCGATGAAGCACAGCTAGTAGTTGCCATTCCGAGAAGGTTGTTGGTTGCCTGCTACCTGACCTGAAATTTAATCCTGAGAATGTAAAGTATGAAGACAAACAGTAAAACACAAAAGATATCGGAAGTCACTAGTTAGAATTTATTTTATATAAGTTTTTATTTATAAGATTCTCATTTTCTTTTCCAGCCTTTATGCTTAAAATTTAAATAACAAAAAAAGAATAAGATTTCTTAATAATTTTTTTCTTTTCGTCTCGAAGAATTAAGAAAGAAACTTCGGAGACGAAATTCGAGCTGGTACAGATGATGGAACAAGAGCTTTTGAATAATCACAATAAAATTAATGAAAATTTCGTAAAATATTAAATCTTTCTCCGTAATACAACAAAAGAGACAATACGAAATGTTTATAGACAGTTAAATTTATGCAATTCAGGTAGTACCATGGGAAACTTGTCGCCAGAAGTCAGAAGCGAAAACGGTGAATAGAACCAGAATATAACCTTGGCTGTTGCCGTGGTGGTGCGATAATCGATGAAGACGGGCTTGGTGTGCTTGGTAGCTCAGAAATTTTGTCGTCTAGTTGCGGAAGTTCACCCTGGGTCTTCGTCGCCAGATCCAGGTCTTCCAACTTGTTTTTCCAAGAAAAACACCGTTTCCAAGAATGAGTGATTCTTCAGTAAAATACAGAGCGAACAATACAGAAAAAATTTTACTGGAGCATAAAATGCAAATGCATAATCACTGAAATCTGCTTTACAATGCAGACAGATGGATTAGCTTCAGTTCGATTTAAATCACTAAAATAAAATCAATCTCGGCCAAGTGTAGCCTAATGACTACTGAGGCCAGAAAAAAGTCCGAACTGCTGTGACAGTTTTTATAGTGATAATAACAGTAATGAATGAAGAGTGATAAAAATAATAAGTTACGAGATCAGCTCTGGTGTCGGATTGACCCTGATGATATCTGTATTGGTGCTTTGCACACAAATAATGCATTCGATGCTATGAATAATATTTGAAATACAGACCGGTTACAACGAACGAATCTTCTAACTGTTGCTGGTCTATACCCCGAGAACACTATTTGATAGCGTCCGGGGTTGATTTGGTTACATAAAAACCTGTAAAAAACGAATATAGTGAAGGGAATGCTGAAACTTTTCGAGAATTTACTGTAGAAGCGTAAAAAAATATTCATCAAATGACGGAATGAATATTTATATAAAAAAAAGCAAGAAAAAGAAAGCATGTGCTTCTAATCATTCTGTAATTTGCCTTTTTCAGGACGTAGCAACCAAAAAATCATTAAGTTGTATGACTCACTGCTGCTAAAAAATGAAGAGTATCTGCCATCAGTTCGAAATAGCACATTGGGTGGTCTTCACCATTCCGATATTTCGAACAAAAGGCAGTCGAGAAACTGATACAAAGAGTTAAGATTTTTTATCTTTTTTTATTCTTCCTGGACTGTTTTGGCAGCAAGGAGGTGGAATCGAACGAGCAACCTATCAGCAGTGTTCTAATTACACCCACAAATTGGCCCTTTTTTTGATAACCTTTTAACAGAAAAGACATTCATTTTTTGTCCGCTTGCACTGCGCTCGTTGTGTTCTTGACAAATAATCTTTCATTAGCAAAATTCTATTCTACTTCAGCATCCCTCTTCTGCTGCAACATTCGCAGAATCCAACGTGTTAGACACAATCCGAAGTATCAAGATATCTGTGGATTCTTTTCAGCAGTGCTTGTTAAACAGTTTACACACAAGACTGTTACCAAATGAGCATTTATGATAGTGGTAAGGAAAAAGGACATTTGAAACTTTTGAAATAATCAACAAATTAACTTTTATTAACCAAACGATTCTTTAATTTGGCTGATAAATTAAACTTATTTTGGTCAATGAAAGTAAGAGAAGCGAAACGAACAACAAGTATCATCTCGCTGTTAACACTTCATAAGTGCAAAAGAGAAAAAAACTAAATTAAAAAGAGTTGGAAAGAAGTGAAAACAAAAAAGAGTGAAGTACTTACTGAAAGGATCACCGTTCTTCCATGTCATGCAGTTCTCCTCTGTGTATGTTTAATCGCTGTAGTGTATTAAAGCATATTGCAAGGCAAAAAAAGACGAACACACTGCTGACGACTGAGGGATGGAAGCTCGAAAAAGGAGAAATCATTAATAAAACGGTCCTTCTGAAACTCTCCTCCACAATTATTGTAGAGACAAGAAGAGAAATGAATTGAGATCACAATAGCAACATATTCCACGGGATTAAAAAAGTAAAATCAAAAGACAATTCGTCTTGTCTTTTCAAATAAGCAACAACTGAAGACAGGTTATACTGACCGTCGCATTTTCTGATTCTTTAGAAAATAGAAATGAAACGAAGTTTCATTTTAAAATGCCGAATGTTCATCAGGCTTCTCCCTGTCACTGTGACTTTGGTGTGTAAAAACTTTTTAAATGATGACCCGCCACTAGAAGTACTGATCATAACCCAGAAACATAGCAATTTGATAGGTAGAAGACTGTCTCACTTTACATTTCAGCATAATAATGCGGTTGCGCTCCAAGAGATTTTATTCTTCTAATCAACTCTGTGGAGGAACAAATTAAAAGACAAAAAAAAAAAAAAAAAAGATGAGCTTACAAATTAAAAGAAGCTCAACAGCATGAATTTTGCTATTCTGGTACGAAAATTGTACCACTGAGATGTATATGACGTGAAATTCACGATCACAGCAGCGAAACTTTTTTCCCATCAAAAAAAAAAGGAACTTTTAAAGTGTGCTAACGTGCAGCTGAGCGAAATGCTCCTTCTCTATTCTTATTTTGAATTTCGTTTATCTTCAGCTGGAAGGTATAACTGTAACTGGAATTCAACGAAATCCTTTTTCCGTAACATTTTTCGGCTTTTGTTTTATGAATTTTCTAATACTCGGCACCACTCTCTCCTCTTATCTCAAGTGTATTTAATGGAACGAGAAATTCTAGGGAACCATCTGAACTCATAAACTTGTCTTGCAATACTGAAATTTACCGTAACGCTAGTACCATGAGAGACCCAACAGGAATAGGTAAAGGTAGCATGTTCTTGAAAATACAAGATTCATCACCCATTTCCTTTTCAAGTGTGAAACAATAGTTAACTTTAGCTGTCGAAAAAGTAGCTTCCGTGATACCATACTGGGATGAACGACCTGATATTATTAGTTAATACTTTACAAGTGTAATATCTGGATCGCTTTTTAAAGTTTTGAAATGCAGCTGCATACATGAGTCAAGGTTGATCTTTTTCTAATATTTCTTTTAAGTTATCCTCTTCCCCAATTATTTCTTTTATTCATGTGATGAACACAGAGAAAATGTTGAGAAAACTTAAAGCTACTTGAAGTTTAAAAAGAAAGACTTTCTGCTACGCATCAGTAGAAAGCCAAACAAGAGCAGGACAGCCAAATAACATCCTAGAATTAGCCATGTCTGAATACTAGCCCATGAATTATTTATACAGCTGCTCTATTTCATCGTGCTCACTCTCTTCTGTAAACATTTTCAAAAAAGAATTTTCAGTACAGTGAAGATTAGGTAATGTTTCGCCTTACAGCATCAAGACATATTCTCAAAAGCAAAATTATTAGTGAACTTCCTTTTTCTGCTTTCTTCTAACCTTTTTTCTCTCTTTCTTTGAGGGAAAAAGTTTTTAAGAATCTTTACGATTTCTCCTTCTTTCCCATCTCTTTCTCACCCTCCCACCAGTAATGTTTCAACCATTTTTTTCCAATTTTTTTTTTTTTTATTTGGGGGACAAAAACCAGTTATTTTGAAGTGAATTAACAAAACACGCGTCCTTCTATTTCGCTAAAAGAGTTAGAATCACTTCTGAAAATCTTCACTGCTACTGTAATCTGTGTTAACTAACCCTGAGTTACATGGCTCATTTCGTTCATACTGGCTCTCCTCTTTCTCCACCCTTATAGAGATAAACAGATACAAAGCCAGGTGAAATTTCTACGGAGGTGAAAAAGGACTTGTCACGTTAACAGTTGCTAATCAGAGACGATTTCATCATCGATTTCATTTGAATAACAAGCAGGAAACAGAATATCCGTCCAATGCAGATCGTAGACTTCTGTAAAATAAAATGTTGAAATCAGTTCCTTTTAATTAATAATCGTGTGGGTCAGTTAACACGATAAGAGAACAATCTATAGATGCTATGTCTCTTTGATAAAAAACGTTGAAGTGATAAGTCTCATTTCATTTACGCTCTGACATTTCTGTGTGTGTGTGTGAGTTGTTTTTGTACCTTGACGCAATTAAAATTAAGTTTCCACAATAAGCATTTAAAGATAGACATTTTCATCGCCTCTAACATTTTTCGTTCCTGATGGAAATCCAGATAAGCATTCCCCTTTTGTACTTAAGATAATGGTGTAAAACATGAATCGATGTATGCTGATTCCTAACTACCGCACGTTACACAAAGAACACGCAAATCACTTAACTGCTTTTGCTAGCAATGAACGACAGGTTGTAGTGAATCATCTCCACTCTACCTGAAAACTGCTCTTGGTAGATATTCGTTAGAAATCCTCCACCTGTTACAATCATGAGTCTCAATGATTCAGTGCTACTAAGCTGCGACTGGAAGCACATCTGAGCGCATCCCAAAGCTACTGCATTTTCAAAACAACATGCTGTGTCAGTTTCATCCATACTTTTTTATGTGATGGAAAAAAAAAATTAAAAACTGTTGACAGTGAAAAATTACCGATGCTTTATAACACTTCAGTATTCAAGAAAGATCATCTTTTTGGATGGCCAGAAGCCTGCTATCAAGACTTTAACGGTAGCTGAACTTCTCCGGTAATAGTTTTGAAATATTTACTACGTGAAAGGGAACATGTTCTAAACGGATAATACACTAGTCTCTTAACTAGAAGGTAATTAATTAATTATTTTGCAGTTATGAGGAAAAATAAAAAATAGTAAGCTTCAATGAATTCCAGTGATGTCTATAGAGACATATAAATTTGCTACAGAAAATATTGGACAAAGTGGAATGAAAAGCAGGAAACATAAAAAGAACCTAAAAGTATATTTCATAATGCACTACTGAAGGGAAAAAAAAAATCTCGAGGAGTACACCTTTCAGGAACTCGTAAAAAAGTTACTCTTCCAGTGACAGGAGCATCAGTATCTCTAGGGATGGTTGAAGTAGTAAGTATTGACTGAATTAAAAAAGCCTACAATTAGCGGGCGTTATGATAGAAAGAGATGAGGGAGTGAGTAACTATTAGCACCGTGAATCCATCGTTTTCGTTCTTCCTTCATCTACCTTCCACTGCTATAACAAGACGACCAATACTGAAACCAGGGTGCCTTTTTTTATGTTGGTTTGGTTGGTACTGCCTTACACCAAGTAATAATACCATTGAAAAGGATGGACGGAGCGAGAGAGGACATTTGCCAACAGGCACCGTCACCACCAACATAAAAACTACCTTCCCCAACACTACCAACTATACCGCATGGTCTTCTATAATACAAAAAACCGGGTTCACAAAAAACCGATGGGGCAACGACAATGATGTCGGCGATCAATTCCGGAAAAAAAAAGCTATGGATGCATAGGGGGTGCAGCAGAAATTGTCCTTTAAATTGACAGTGGCCAAAAAAACCCCTTGATGAATGCGTCGGACAAGCCTAAGATTGGAGATTTTAGGGTAAATTACACCTTTTCTTAAACTTCATGATCAAATCGAAGGATAGTAGTACAGTCGGAATACGGTAAATCTCAACAAAAATTAGTTTTCTAAGTCGCAATCAAACTATGACTGACAAGTTATAGTTGGCCTGAAACAATAACCTAAACAGAGCATATGGTAGTGAATGAAGCAGATTATTTCTGATGCTATCAGTAGCAGTCAAGACGGCAGTTAAATTTGTTGTTGGAAGAAAGCTGAAGATGAGAAGATGCCTAGTTGATATCAGGGTGTTTACATGACCATATGTCTTGCTGCTCATCTGTATGTCCGCATGCGCCGTCTCCTCAATAAAAATAATTTTCCACCGAATAATTAAAACCTAATTGGAAAACTAAAAATATAATTGGAACTGTAGCTTTGACCTGAACTTTATCTTTACAGGATGATAGTCTTTCTTATGAGTAAATCCAGCAAAAAGACTTTAGGTAGGTACATAATTGGTATTTCTGAACATCGAACATTTGGAGTCAAAGATTCTTGCTTTTATGAGTTTAATATTGTCAGTACTCAATATGGCACTTTTAAATTTATATCTTGATTTCGATTTATAAAATTCCAAAAAGATCTTTCCGAAACCTTGGAAGTTTGTCACAACTGTTAAACATACCATCAAAAAAAAAAAAACAAAGATGACAAAATATATGGATTCAACGAAGCCATTTTCCCTTTGCCCAAAAATATTTCATTGCCTGACCTTTTTCACACAATATGAAATTGTTCCTAAAAACAGAGATCGGATTCGTTGCTGTATTTTTTTGAAAGCTGCTACAGCGCACAAAAAGATACCCGTCGTAACTTTCGTTGTCGCACAGTCAAGGAATGACAAGTCATGCACGAATGCCTTCAAGGGAAGAAGAACAACTTAATGATGAAAAGATTATTCCGTTCGGATAAAATAACCTAACAATCAACGGGGTAATCTGCTCTAGGAACAGAGTATTTTAATATTGATCTTCAACAGCTTGGTCACCGATTCGAAGGATCTAAAAAAAGTATGAATTGTGAAAAGATTCTAGTCTGTCTCAGGAATAAAATTTTAATCAAATAAAATTCAAAACTCCTTAAAATACTTTGTTCAGAATGAAAATTTTCCACCCAAAAAAAGCAACAGTGCTGTTAAGTTATCGATAAATCACAAGGCAGAGAACAACGATGGGAGAAATATTAATTAAACTATAAACTATTTCTTTGCTAGCTTGAAGCTTTGAATTTCTTTAATTAGTGACAATATAAATCTCCTGTGATTATTGCAAAACTTTCTTCGATTAAGCTATTTTCAGCGATTTAAATTACCAGAGGTTTTTAAAGCACTTCAAAATTTAAAAATGAATAAAGTCTTACTGCGCAAAGTTATAAAGGAGCTGATCAATTTCGTGGCTGGCATTTCACAACTGAAATGACAGTTAGCTATAACTTCCTTTCAGGAATACCAACTTCTATGAATTTTGCCACAATAGGAATGTGAAGAAAATGAGTGCAAGCATGGCTGGCAATCCTTGATTACAAACCTTTTGGGAAATTCCCAACTGGTAGCAAATTCAGTGGAAACATGATCCCATAGAACAGATCAGAGATATTTGTTGCAGTCTAATAATTTCTTTCTGAGACGATGCAAATGCGATAGAAGTGCTAATTTTCTTCAAGAATACAGTTTTAACAAATCTTTCCATCCCAGTAATATATTATCGTTCACTCGACAATGCAACAGGAACTATTTGAACAGAAGAAAATTCAGCAGTGAAATCTGATGTATAGCTATTATCTATAAACATGTTCTGAGGGGTGGCATCTTCCCAAACTTCTTTAATGTGCATTCCTGCCTCGTCAATTCACACTTTGATGCTTATGTTGACCAAAAAGAGATAAAAGTCTGTAAAATTGAAAAGAGAGTTTTTAGATAAAAAGAAAAAGCAGCCATTCTTCTGTCTATCAGTCAGTAGTCTACCGTTTAAAATTGTTCGCCTCAAACTGCAAAAAAAGAAAAAAAATTCAGAGTTTCAGTGTGACTGAAAAATTGGAAAAAACTACTTTTTTTCTGGCTTTCTTTCCTCAAGTTTAGTATAGTCTTGATCTCTTCCTAAAATTAAGTATGATTTTTAGAATGGGCAACTGATTTGAACTGATCTGTAAACAGAATTAAAGCCTATAATATAAGGTAGTTAGAAAGCCAGGATCAAGCAGATAATGGGTTTGAGATGAGGTGCCAAAGACTGTGGCAAGAGGAGGGCTACATTGATTTACGCTATTTTGATCGCTTTCCAAGTTGACTTTTCAATGGCTTCTCTAAGCTGCAACTTTGTTGTAGGAATAACAGAAAGGTACGAGAGACTGCTCAGGTATCACTGTGTCATTTATAGCTACAATTGAAAAAGCAAAACCATGAAAGAATTCACGGGTAATACACGCTGGCAGGACAGATACCTGGACAATCCACTTCTTTTGCATTTTTTTTTCTTCCACATTTTTTAGGATAAAACATGAAGAAAGACGTCCCACCTAATAGTGTGACTTAACCTTTAACTTAGAGAGAGAAAAAACTTATCCTTTCTTTCTATGTATTTTGGTGAAGAAGTGAAAAAAACTGGGCACTTTCTAAGGTGGAAATTGATAAAAACTGGTCTGCTTGATCACCGGTGGTTTACAAGGTAAGCTGCGGAGGTGCGGGGGTTCCTCGATGAGAGTAGTCGGACTACGGGATGATCGACCGGTGCTGAGATCAATGCTGAGCAGAGGGCGATGGCTCGGGGGACTGGCGGCAGTCCGCTCGTTGGGTGGGGAAGTTGCAAAAAAGCGAAAAACGAGGCGAGAGAGAGGCACAGAAGGCCGCACGGTAACCGAGCAACCACTCCCCCGCCCCCCGCCCACCTCTGCTCGAAAAACTACCGAATTTCTCTCCGAGAGACGGCCATCTTCCTCTCTGCTCCCTCCTGTGAGGGACCTAAAAATTCTCAAAAAAATTTCGACGGTGGATGGAATGGTTCTCTTTAAACTTCCCATCTCTATCTCTGTCTCTGTTTCTGTCTTTGTCTCTCTATCCTTGTGCAGTGTTTTTGCAAAAAGGTAAAGAAAAAGAAAGGGCAGCACAGATTGAAGAGTAGCATCGAGAGACCCCCGCCCCTCCCCCGACAGAGCAGCGGCATGAGAGGAAGCATCGCTATATGTGCGGGGCTTTCCATTTGTTATCCTTTAAAAAACGGTCTGTAGTGCGTGCTTCCATCGATTCCACTCCTAGTGACTTCTCTGAGAGTGTCCCGGTTTGTCTCGGACTGAGGACTTTACCTCGAATGGTAGGTTTCGTGCTCCACTTTTTACCCCCGCAGCTCTTTATGGTGGTTGTGCATGAACTCTTTAGCCCAGTTGGAACCCCAGAAAAATCCAGGCTTCCTTAGTTATACTCCTTCGCTGTGGGCATTAAACGAAGTGATGAAATCAGCGGGGAAAAGTTTCTTCATCGCAAGACATCGGAGGCAAAGTGGATTTGATCTTATTTTAGGAAATAAAAATAAATATGCCATCAGAAGGTATTATGAGTAAAAGGACCATTCTACTAGAAATTTGATGAAAATCTTAGGTTTGCTTGCACCAAAATATACCGTTCAAATACTGAAATTTATTTGTGTGGATTGGATTTAATTCACATCAGAAAATGATAGACAGTTAATCGTAACGTCGGAAGAATAAAGACTGAAATTATAGCCTGAAACAGTTTGGAATATCACCTATTTGTTGGTTGGTACGGGTAACGGACTGAAATAGTATTTCAGAAATATGTGAAACAATTTGGTGAAAAACTGTATAGTACGATAGTGCCAGGGCAGTAACATGATGTCTCCATTTAACAGTTCCTTGAGTTATTGTTCTGTTCCATAGACAGTATATAATGCAGTACGCATAACAAAAGCTTAGACAGTACGAGAATGAATGGTGATCACTTCCAAGCGTTATCACGTGAGAACTCCACTGAAGTACACAGCAATTGACCACTTTAAACTTAAAGGAATACTTTGCAATCGTCCTTCCGGATAGCAAATGGATAAATGTGTCTAATTATCTCTGGCGCTTTTTCCGTATCGTCTGTTGGCCAAAAACAAGGAATATCATAATTATACGTGCGCTAATAATCATGAATCAAATAATAAACTATGTTAGCAAAAAATGAAGCAATGATTATAGCAGTTTCTGACCTAGTGGTAATATCAGTAAAAATTAAACTGATTTATAACATTTTTCAAGATAGAAAATATCTGGTTTATGGTCTGAAGCTCCCAGGAAAAATTTTGCACGCATTTGAAAGTTGAAGCCAAGTCTACAACGAATTAATTTAAAATTAGCTTACAAATAATTGAACAGCTTTTCTCTTTTTCAAGCAGTTTAACGATATCCCGTTATACTTTCATATTCAGCAAAGTTTTTTCTATTACTTTTTTGTTGTGATCTTCAGAGCTTGCGTGCAATTTCCTCCTTTTTTGTCCCAAACTTTCTATTTTTAAATTCCTTTTTGTTTTTAATAGCCAACTTACTTTAGTTTAAGCTGAGGCTAAATTTGCAAAAAAAGAAAAAAAAAAACGAGAGAAAATAAGACTTCGGACATACGCTAAAAATTCTACAATATGGCCTAAGACGAAAAGATTTTAAACATTCTTTCCCAATTATCTTGTTCCAAATAATTTGTCGGTTTAAGAATTGCTTTGCTGCTGTTTATCCCAGAGCTATCTGAATAATATCTCAATTTTCCGGATACAAATTAATGTCTTCATGTACATCATCTAGCTCAAAAAATCGGATAAAAGTCAATATGAGCTAGCAAATTTAGCAACAGATGCATTTTGGGATTGTCGCAACTAGCAATTTTATGCTCTCAATTGACCCATTCCTGACATTATTTGAGTTGAGGGCAAGTTTTCCGTATCTGCTAAACTTCGACTATCATGTTTCACCTTTTGACAAGAATGGATGTAGCTGGGAGCTGAAAGCCAGCATCATATCAAAGTACAAAGAAAACATTGTTAGGTATCAATTTTTTATATATTAAAATGTTTTAATTTGGACTTTGCTAAAACTTTAGTATATCGCAGTAGTTTGAGAAAATATGATGCAATGAATATCAGTAGCTTTTTTAGTTGCAATTAATTTTAGGAACACAGTCTGCTGAGGTTGGGATCAGTCTAAATGACTTACTTGCAAGACATGGAGGTTATGCAATCTGCAGCGATAAATTAAATTCGTGCTAGTTAGTTAACACATATGACGTTGAAATAATCACTTCCAGTCTCTGTCCCTTTCCTTTCACTACAAGAATTGTCCTTGTCATTATCCTTTCCGATTTAACGATAACTGAGTGACCTATTATAGGATATCTGACCCTTTATGACACTTCCAACATCATTCCCTCATTCCAAACAGTTTCACTTTAATCGGCCGGGAGAGTTCAGGTCATCAGTGATTATGTACTTGTACAAGAGCTCGAAAACGAATTCGTGGATTGTTCATGTGTTGTATTTCCGAACTATCGTTGGAATCCAGTCCCGAATCCTGTTGTACAATTTTACAGATCACCTTAAAAAGAGTTTTAACGGGATGCACCCAAACGTTTGACAACATCAGACTGTGAGCACAACGTTCTATAACACGGCCTAAAATAGTGGAGAAATTCATTAAATTGAGTCGAGAAATCATCTACATTTTAAACTTTACCAGTCGTGGCTGTACTGATAACTAATTAAATTAAGTCTTTCAATCACTACAAGTGTAATCATTCATGATAAAAAAGAGTGCTAAATTCTCTCGAATGTCTTCGAATGATGGATCGAAGTTCTCCTAATTGTCTTCAATAATAAGATTTCGACCCATTGTTGGCTCTAGTCGCTCATTATTTAAAAGAAGAACTTTTTCTAAATTTATAGTATATAGTACAGAAGAGATAATAATTGCAAATAAAGTACTGTGCCATTTAAGAGAGGAATTCCCTAATTTTCAGTGCAAACATTTTCAGGATACTATTCCATGAGTAGAGTGATACAATCGAGTGGAAGTATCGCTTCAGTCATTATTTTCTCAAATCTTACAACTTCAGTCGTAACTTATTGTGGTCAAAATTAACATGTATCATGCCCCCTGTTTCACGCTTCGAATGGTTTTTGAAAACAGTTTCTGATATGACATGGAGAGTTTGCTTCAAAAACATCTTTTTTATTTTATTCTTGAAGAATTGATGGAGAAAGAATTTGTAATTTATCTTTCAGATTTCAAAAACTAAAGGAAGTTATGAAGTACATAAAAGATCTATGCAATTTAGAGAGACTTGGTTATTTTAATTTCATAATTTCCTGTTGTTTAAAATTTGAGAAACGTTTTATCTATAGGCATATCTTGCGGATTCATAATACTTTTAAACTAGTTGCTGGCCCATGTATGTTGCTAATTCAGTTTTCATTTTGCTTACTTCTACAAATCTCGCTAGCAGTTATATAATTTCGCTGTTAGTCGCTTGAACAAACTTCTGTAATTTCGTCGCTTGCTCTCATAAAAAAAAGGAAAATCAGAAAACTGTTGATTTTTTGGAAATTAATGCTTCCCATTAAGTGTATGTCGTAGAGTTTATTAAGACTACATTGTGATTTGTATTGGCAAGGATTTTCTATCCTTTAATGACATAACCGATAATGAGAATATTATCCCACACAGTCACCGTAATTTTCATTTCATTTCTAAATTATTTTTGTTTCCCTCATTAATTCATTTTTGCGATATTCATAGCTTTCATTAAATAACGATTTGTATTACAATAATATTTCCTTAAGTTACAAAAAAATTGTTTCAGTTCAATAACTGCCAAATTTCCGTTGAGTTTTCTCACAAGCTGTGACTTTTCTGCTTTAAAGATTTTTTTTCTTTTATTCAAATCAGTTACTCTCTTTGATTGTTTAAAATCTTTAATCAAAATTTGTAAAGGAAATAATCATTGGGCTGAACATTCTCTATGCGTCTTTTTTCATGTCTATCCTAGTTTCAGTTAGCCTTGTTGAAGTTCATAGCATTTCTGCTTTCAATTTTGCAAAGCAATCATAATGACTACTGAAACGGTCACATTTTGTACAATGTTTTGTGAATTTTTTGCACTATCTCCACTCTATATTTGATACATTTCATGGACGGTCTAGATAAGTAAGTAGTCTAATGGTTGATTTTAAGAATAGTGCAGAGAAAATTAGCATTGTTCGATACGATATTTCAAAAAATGATAAACTGATACATTTTGTTGCAAATTCTTATGCTACTGAGTAAATTTGTATTTATATGCTTAAAAAAGTTAATCTAAAGTGATGCCAAGTCGGCCATTTTGATGGCTATATTATACTAGCAATAGCCAAGCAGCAGTTCCTTCAGATCATGCTAACTTTTAAGCGGTATTTAGAATGAAGAATCTTATTTCCCGGGTTCCATCATCGGCTTTGTCTATCATTTTTGTGATATTCATAACTTGCCTTATTCTCGACTAATCACTGCGACTTTCCAAAATGAACGAAGCAATTTTGGGATGTCATTTGAGAGAAAAAAAAAAAAACAAAAAATTTCTTTTTGGTTAACAATTCCAATTACCCTGTTTGGATTTTGAATTTTTTTTTATTTTGATCACTAATTCATATTTTACAGAAAAATTCATTATTGCACCTTTCCAACCAAAAATTTTCTTTGAAATTATGTTTGAGTATACCAGACCTTTGTTGTGCTTTCAAAAGAAACACGAATTTGACATTAGAGACAATGAAATCAACAAAATTGACCGCGCTATTAGTTGTATGAAATGGGAAATTGCCTCTGTCAAAATGAAGTTCGTTTCTTTTCTTGAAGGCTATTTTCTTTTATAATATTATGCTTATTGTACACAAAATAATGGTCATTGCTCAGACTTGTAAAGTTTAATTAAAAAATTACTGCCATAAAAGGGCATGAACTTTTATTACTAAATAATTTAGAATAGACTGCCTTTATCAATGATATTGCATTGGGGTGATAGCCGACATTTGGTATATTTTGCAGAATTAATGCAAGCGAGCCAATTTTTATGCTGATTTTGTTAGCAAATAACTCTAAGATCACTAATTTAAGGTCTAGAGAAAATCACAAAATTATCGATAGCCTCCAAAAACAATTGCGCTGCCTGCATTGCGATCTTTGCGAGACAAAACATTTAGCTGGAGATGGAAAAAAACAGAAGTAAGAGAAAAGGCAAAATTCGTTTTAATTTATCCAATAATTCAGAGTATTTTTTGTCTTCCTTGTCAGGAGTTGTGCATTTAGAAATTTAATGAAGAAAAACTTTGCAGTAAATCATTTTAAAACCTAATTTCTTTCAAAATTAAAAAAGTCATTTGAAGGTTGAATGCAACGTCTTGCAGCAATTCTTATATGTCAGTCGATACGGACCATATTATTGATATGCAGAATGAACTGAAGACTACGAAAAACAAGATTCGCTTACTGCAAAACTCATTGCGCATGGTAAGTTTTCCCTGGAATTTCGAAGTTTTAAAATCGAGTCTCATAGGGAATTTTTGAGAGAATAAGTATTTCGGGTAAATTTAAAAGCATTCGAAAGAGGTGTTTTAAATTTGAGTAAGCATGCCTGGCAAAAGTAGCACTAGGCTTCAATTTGGGTGGAGCAGTACCATAATTTTTAATTTTTCAATTAATGTTAACTTTTCAAATTTGCAGTTTGAGCATATAATACATGAACTCCACATGCAGTTAACTTTGGCTGGCCAGAAAATGAAAGAAAGCGAAAAAGGTCGGGCCCAACTACAAATCCTGTGTGCAAGATCGGAAATTGCGGCTGTACAATATCGGATAGAAGCACATCGAAGATTTGCTGAACGGGAAGGAGTGACTTATTGAAATCCATAAATGAAGACATCACTTTATATCTTTGTGGAACTCCTAATACTGAATAATTTTTTGCTCACTTGACACTCATTTTTCCTAATGAAAACTATACATTCAAAAATGAATTTCAGTAGCTTAACTATTTCTGAGTAAATATTTTGAAAGGTTATCAAACTATTTGGTTTTTCCTGAATAGACGAAAAAATGGCTGTAGAAACGATAATGCTTATTATAAGATTAAACGCCGAAATACTCTTATTTTGTTACTGTGCACACGAACTGTCCAACTCATTTGTTAACACGTTTTCGTTAAAGGGTGCAGTACTGAGATGGCATTCAAGGTGTGAAACGATAGATCTTGAAGAACGAAACTAAACTTCTTGCATTTTTGGACAGACTTTGAATGAAGTATTCCTCTCCTCCAGTGGCTGGCATATTTTAAGTTGAAGACAAATTTTGTTATCGCGTGTTAAGGATTCCAGCCACGCAAATTTACAAATTAACCAATCCATGCATTTCTTAAGAGTGAATTAACAACTCGTTCACTCATGTGCTTCTTGGAAATCATAAAGGATGGCTTGGCGATGAACCATCGAAGCATGCCTTCATCATCAGCTCCACCATCCTCACCAAAGCGGTAGAATCGGTCTAGAACCTGAAGTGTTGGAATTGTTATGAGCCTGTATTCAGAAAAATTCCTTTGGATGAAGTGCTTCTTACCTCAACTCTTCCTTTGTATTCTATTCTATGTTAATCTGATTTTTGGTATTTCCAACAATTGTTTAGTGAATGGAAATCCTAAATGTTGCCTTGGATTTAACGGAAACCTTTTATATCGTATGAGGACAATCTGGACGATGAACAACTATTCTCGTAGACAATCTTCTCAATATACAAAACTAATTTTCGTCCAGGCAAGAGGAAACTATTGTTGTTTCAGCTGATAGTGAGAAGAAACAATTTCCAACAAACGACTTTGCTCAACACAAAAATTTTTTGACATTTCAAAATCGATCTGTTCAGTTTGAAGATAGAAAAAGCCATATTAGTTCAGAACACAACTGTTTTGTCTTGAGAAAACAGTGTCATGTGATCCAAACATGTTAATTTCAAGCAAAATAACAAACAACTTACCGTAGCTGTTGAGCAGTCCATAACAATCGAGAGTAGCCACGGGAATAAATAGATACCAACTGTATGCAATTTCGATTTGGACATTCTGCAGTCTTGAAAAGTTAAAAATAATAGTAACGAGAGTGGATGATAGTAGTGGCCGCAATTTATAGCCAACTTCAGTCGACAATGTGTTGACTAAGCAAATGTATAGTTGGAACATAATGAAAAATTAAATAAGCCTGCCAAATCCCACATCCTTTAATTATAAGGTATGTGGCCATTGAAGTTATGGGAAATATCAATGAGCTAAGTAGTCAAGGGTGGTTACATGAAATCATTTTAAACATATTTAGGTGCTTCATTATAGATTCAAATGATTTTTATCAGTTTTTGCAAGACAAATCGTTCTTGTTTATCAGATGGGCTTATTTAAAATAATAACAAAACAGGTCAGAGCTTCCTTCTCTTCCTGAGTTATTAATAATCGAATGAACCATACAAGTGGTGAGCCAAACGTGAAAATCAGATTGGCATGAATTTTACTTTCTCTTGGAAGTACAGACCGACAGGTACTTCAATAAGTAGCAAATGTAATAAAATCTTTCATTTAGACATTTGCTGTGGAATTTATAAAAAAAAATTGGCCTCTGATTCAAACAGAAAAATAGAAGTTTTAAAAATTTTAAAAAATAACTGACACACGCAACAAAGAAGGTGCTTAAATAAGCAAGCTAAATAAACTGTACTAACCAAATATATTAGTTTGAAAAGTTAAAGGTTTTAAATAGGTAAATATTAAAAAGACTTCGTAGACAAATTGATTTGAAATTCAAGATTGCCATTATGATCTCGATTCAGTATGTTTGAAAATTTGGATTGGATTTAAATTTAAATTTGGGATTTGTGGATATATTGGAAAGTTCAAAAAAAGGTCACAGTATGATTTACTTTAGCATTTAATTTACGGTCACAAAATGCTTTAAAAATGTACCACAGCAGAAATTGCGCTCTCTGCGTGATATAAGTGAATGAGTGTTTCTTAAAAAAAGGAAGTAAAACAAATGTTAGAGAAGAACTGGCTTGCATTTTTATCATTTATCAGTTTTGGGAAATTAGAAAAGCCCAAAAACATCGAAATTTCTACAAGAGAGCAGACATTACATCTTTGCAAACTAACCTTTTATCCCATTTTTCTACTTCTTTAAATAATTTCTTAATATGTTAATTGAACATTATTAATTTAAATAATACTTTTTAAAAAGTAACAACCTGGTTTTTCGAAAAAATTTATAGTTTTATTTGATATGGTATTTGTTCTCAGTAGTTCTATTTGAAGTAGTATGTAGAATGCCCTAATGCAATAAGGTTATTCATTTTACAAATTTGATAGAAACTACACTGAAATATGAAATAAGATATCTGTAAAGATCGTCATTTTTTTTAAATCTCCAGATCTATTCACTTTGTTTAAAGCAGTTGTTGTATGGACTAAAAAATAGTAATCGGTTACAGTTTTTTAGTACATTTTACATTAACAGCATTAAAAATTCATATTAAAATAGGAATTTAAAACTCTTACAGAGAACTCAGAGAAAAAACCCTTAAATTGGAAAATAGTTCAAGCAATAGCAAACAGCAAGTAATTCCGATTCTAATCTTACTGGTCAAAATAGCTTCATCCACAATTTCTCTAAACTATTATAAGGTATAAACTAACTTAGGATTCAACAAATCCTAATAATCAATAAGATGTTGTCATTCAAATGTTATTTGAGGTAAAACTTCATTACATCGTGGTACAAATTGTGCCGATAAAAGCAATCTAAACTTCATTGATGAATGAATCTTCATCTCGTCTCTTCCAAGGTAAATTGCTAAACCTTCTGCTGCTTATTAAGTTTTAGCAGTGAAAGTGATAAAATTTGCACTCTTCAGCATACTTATCAATATTAGTCTTACTGACTACTCGTTATCATCAAAACTTGCTGAATAATCCATGTCATCTAGAGATTTTGTCGTCTCTCTGATTTTAAATCTTCATACTGTTGTACTAAGCCTTAAGAATCATTGTTTCAAATAAATTTGGTTGACCCATCACTAACAATTTTACTTTTTCCTACTACTTCCTACTTTTTCTCCAAACTTGACATTAGTCTGACCTTTTTTCTATCTTCTATGTTGGGTCGCTTTCTTCCTGACATCATGTCAGAAGAAAATGATCTCTTTTAATTTCCATTTGTCTGTGGCCTAATTTAAATCCTTCTTATATCGCAAAATCGATTTTTGACTGCCAAGAGCAAGCAAGAAGGAGAAAGTTTTGTCGCAGCAAGCAAATAAAGAGGAGCAATTATTTAATTTAAAAGTTATATTTCTTAGTAGTTTTTGTTTTGGAATTATAACGGGACATTAATTATTTATCTCTCTTCATATGGGGCAGGGAACTTTTAAATATCTTCAGATTAGTTCAATCCATTAATGTTACGCTCCGCTGCTTAGTAAGAGATATCTATTTAAATTTTAAATAGTTTCAATTTCAATTGGGAAAGCCATAAAATTTTAATGCCATTTCTTCGTGGCTAATAGCATTAATATAAACTGCAAATCGATTGAACAAAAAATTTAAAATTATGAGAAATTGTTGCAAAAATTGATGTCAACCTAATTAATAACGATTAGATATTTTCAAATGCAGTATATATTATCAGATGAATATGAGAATTTTTGTGTATTCGTTAGAAATAATGCTTAAAAACGTAGTTTAAAATCATTTGGAAATATTTATTTCCATATTCTAAACAAAAAAATTGAAAGATAAATTAGGCATTTTATTATGTACACATTACAGTATTTAAAGAACGGTAGGTCTAGAAAACTTACTTGAAGTTTCAAATGGATAGGTGAATCATTATTAATCGGCTTGAAAACTCATAAAAACATTTTCTAATTTTTGAATTTCTATTTGAAACATGAATCTCTCGAACCTTCGCTATTTCCAATTATCGACGTTGACAGCTATGAAACTTATTGAGTTTCAAAAGCAGCGAATGTTTGAAAATTTTAGAAGTGTATGAAAGGAAAAGTTCAGAGAATGTCTTTCAGCAAGACATTATAAAAGAGAAAGAGATACGAATACAGCCTACTTGCTTGGAAATTATTAAAAATGAAGACGGCCAAGAGAGCTCCAATTGAGGAGAAATGGGCAAGAAGGTTGGACAAAGAACTGGCCTCATTAATTTTGTAAGTGAACATATATGAATACATGTTTGTGAACAATTAAAAGATTTTAGGGACTTGCCATAAATAAGTTTCATATTTATATTCCATATAAGAGTCTTTGGTCGGAAATCTGCAATGAATGAAAAATTAAATTTCAAGCATCTCTGCTCATTAAAAAGAATTTTCGAGTTCTGTTGAAAATAAATCTAATGCTTAGAAAACTTAATAATTAATTTTTTGGCAATTTCGTTTTTCTTTTGGCTCTTTTCATTTTTTCACTTTACTATTCTCTTTCAATTTTTTCTCCAGCTATTTTTCATCTTTTATTAATCTTCTGACTGAGTATTTTCTAATTCAACCTGGAAATATGGTGCAAATCCTGCACGAAATCGGGTAGTATATATAAATTATCAAATATATTAAATTTAGAACTTTTGCTATCGTCGGCAGAAAGCGGTTGGTTGCTTTTCATTCAGCAAATAACGACGAGTTTGTTGCATTGCTTGTGAAGTTGTAATTTTGAAGTGGATTTAATTCCATTAAGATTGAATCTAAAAATTCTATTTTTTCAAAAGGCAGAAATGAGTGGTAGGTGCTATATTTTAGATGGGCGATAAATATGAAGCTCTGGGACCAGCAGATTCTGCACCACCACCACCTCCTGCACTACTAGGGGTACCGAGAAATGTGGTGACACCTGGAAAACAGCGCTTTGCTACCCCAGTGATACCCAGAAATTCAGCAATTACTTCAACTTCAGCTTCACCAGATCGAACTGAATTAAAATCAGCTCAAGTAGGAGTTCCAGGTTTGCTCCATTTTACCAAAAGATATTTCTAATTTCACAAAATTTCAATTAAAGTTAATTCTTGTGCCAGCAACCAATTGGAAATCAGGATCTAAAAATAACGATCCAAGGAATTCTGTATTTTAAGGTACTAAAGAACAAGAAGGAAAAGCGCGAGCTCCAAAAAAAGCACTGGTATCTCTGGTACGTGGTTTGTTTCGTATTGAGATAACTCAGTTTATATTTAATTTTAACTTATTTCATTTGCAAATTTTCATATTTTCTCTTTTTGGGCAGCATCGATGTTTAGACAATGTAACTTAAGGGTGAGAAAATAAAAATATGAAAAACTCTTGGCATAACCAAAGGCAAGCGTTTCTGTTTTTCATTCTTAAAGTTATTGTCACTTGCATTTTTATTTTTTTTTTTTTTATTTCCGAAAGTCTTTTTTATTCAGGCTATCGATTACGAAGAAGAAGGTAAGTATATTTGCAGTATAAATTAACTATAAAGAAATCCGCAAGAACCAGTAAACAAGAATTGGGAACATAAAGACAGAAATTTCAGTACGATAATTATCAGAAAAATTTGTATTACTATGAAATTCCAAACTGTTAAATCTTGATGTGGCTAAGAATATTCAGAATTCTTAGGAATGGTGACAATTTCAGAGACCAAATATACAGCTGCCCAAAAGATGTGCATGGTGATATCGGGTATAATGGCAATATTCTTCCTGATGACAGCAATTGCTGCAATTGTTGTGTTGGTCACTGGCTTCAGAATCTTTCCATAGATCTCTACTGGAAACCTTATTGTTTTATGAGCAGAAGGCAAGCTTTGAAAGTAAAAAAAATCGTCGTCGACCTCATCTGATCACACGAGAAACTTTTTTCAGAATATTACACAAATGAAGCAAAGTAAGCTACTGTAAGCTGCGAAGGATCTCTTTCATCTCATTGCTATAACTGAATGGCAGTTTAACATTTAAGAGCTGTTCTTTTTACTAATATCGCTTAGTATGGTCTGCAGGCACATTTTGTTTCCCTGGAAGGCTTTATAGGAAGATCGTTCCAAAAGCTTATTTTTGGATCTTTTTAAAATTATTAATTGAATATTGAATTATCAGAAAAGAGCACGGTAACTGTCGCCTTCATTACGACTATTCACCTTTGCTTAACGATAATGCGTTCTAAAACGATCTTAACTCATTCAAAATGTTTGCACGACGTTACATACCAACAAACTACGTGGAAGGCCAATACTGTTTCTTTAGCAGGTCTATCTTTGTTTCTATAGTACATCTATTACATGTATCTTTATTCTCTTGTTTGTGTAATTAAAATCTTGGGACTTTTTATTATAGTTTGTCGCTATATTTGTTAATATGCAAATAGCAAATTGAATTTGAAATTTTGATGCAAATTAAAGTGTTCTAAAATTAGTCAAGCCTACAGTTTACACATGTGGCTTAGAAATGTTTTTTTTTTTTTTTTCAATCATTAAAAGATTTTTATAATCTATGGTTATAGAAGCTGCTAGTGTGAATTTCATGTACATGTCTCGTGACTGCACCTCATCCTTAAGTTAGCCTCTCTTTCGATATTGCTGATGTTTTCTTGACCTCAGAAAAACAATCAGTATTTTTTTTTCTTTTATTGAATTGCGAGATAACCAACAATTGTTGTTTCACTTAGTATTCATTCTTGCATGTCTTCAATGTGAACAAATAGTTGTATTCATTCTTACAAAGGAACTGGAAATCTAAACAGAAGTTGGCAAAAAAAGTAGTAGAGTGGTAATAGAGGCAGTGACACCGGATCCGGAAAGCATGACAAAACTCTACAAATGCACGGCTCAAAAGTTTCATGAAGCATTGCGTTTAAAGTGAAATTTACTGGCAGGAAAATTGAACAACACTCAAACATTGAATGATATGTACGTGTCTACAGAAACACATATACTGAATGTCTCAGTTATATTTGATCAAATTAATAAAAATTTAGTATTCAAAATGTCAAAATGTATTCGTTTGAACCGCTTTGATTCAGAGAAATCAATGATGTTAATAGCAATTCAGTTAAAGAAGCCATAATACTTCTAGGATGATTCAAATGAAAAAAGGCAGCATCAGTGTGTAATGGAGAAAGATAAACTTGTGTGAAAGAAGCTACAAGAGGAAAGAAAATTAATGCATCCATTTTACACTATAAGATTCCGATCTTTTGAGAAATAATTATACAAAATAAATGATAATTAGAGATCTTGACATGACTGATTACTGACTACAATGCTCTTTGGGACTTTTCAAGTCAAACATTAAGTAGTAGCGACATAAATAAGCTCACAATATTGTTTGCAACAATACAATCCGAAACAATAACGTATCCTTCAAGTCGTTTCATTGAATCAAAAAGCTGGTTAGAATGAAATAATTCTGACCACCTGTCTTCTGCTGGTAACACATTGGTGAGGTTAGAAATCCTCCATGATGGCAGATACGAAACACAAATATTACACTAACCTAGAAATCTTAACTTGGGTAATGAACTTTACCCTCTTAGTTACACAGTATCTGAATTAGTTAATTCAAATCTCTTTTTATTTCTTTGCTGATATCGATTAATTAATAATAGACGGTAGGCACGAACATTTATAGCAGTGTGGTTGATTTTTTGATATGAAAATATTAACTCTTTAAACTACCTAACATAGTTTTGGTATTACTCAGTCGGCGAAATCGCTCCATCAAATGTAGAGTATTTTCTTCAATTCCTATTTTCATCTGCCTTTGATGGAATCGGAAATCAGCAGCTGCCTGGAAAGTAAATAAATTTAAAAACAAAAAATATTAAGAACCATGAGACTGATAACAAACTAGTTAGTCTTCTTCAGTACTGATTTTAACCAGTGCTAATAAGAAGTATAAGGAAAAACACAGTAAAGATAACCTGAATAACGCGCAAACGTTGCCGGTAGTTCTTCGCACGAACGTGATCATTCAGCACCTATGGATAAAAAGAAAAAATTAAGAAACATGAAAGGTAAAATTGAAACTGAAATGACTGTTTGGGTCGCAAAAAGATGGCATAGAGTGAATTATTAGATGCTTAGCGTCGCAAGAAAGAATCTAGTTACGATGATGGAAGGAATCATTTCGTATTTTTCAGGACTAAAGATAGGAATTTAGAAGAAAGTTTCATTTTTTTGGGAAGATGCGAGCTTGAAACCTGCTGAACATATGAAGATGGAAACCAGCCACTGTACCCATCACGAATTCGTTCGCCATAAAACCAACCTGAAACGATGCTGCTAATGTTCGGTTTTTTTTTAAATCAAGAATTCTGAAAGAATATCAACAATTTAATTTTATTGAATTAAACTAAATTTATTACCATCTGGCATTTTACGCAGTATGTTGATCAAGTCGCCTTTCTCCAATGTTAACTCATCTTCCTGTCCCGGAGAATATTGGTGCACAGCAACAGCTTGTGGACAATCCCAATCCGCATAAATTTTCTCTTCTGGATTGGTACACTAAAATGAAGTTGACCGACATGCTGATTAAAGTAAAACATTGCAAACACAAATTTTGCGAAGAAATTTTCAGGAAAAATGAAATGAAAGAATATATACGGCAGGTGGCCTTAGAGCGGAGAGCCATCGTTCACGATCTGTTTCTGAATCGGCGTTTAGCAGAAGCTCTACTTGTTTCCCTACAGCATTGTGCATCAATGTACAAATGAAAAGATGTGGCTTCTTCAATGAGATATGTGCGCTTATGGATTGCAACAACTGAAACAGGAGAACTTCAGTATCAGTTCCAACCATGCAACTTCATGCTTCAAGGAAATACTTACTACTCTGAAAAAGTCGATTTCATAATACCGCTGAATTCAAAAATAATTAACCATAGGAAAGTTCAGGACTTCGACCGTTCCCAGTACTAGGAAACAAGTAAGCGATAAATTTCCAGAGGTACAGCCTAACCCCTAAATCGATCAATAACGAATTTTGTGTAATTTGTTAAGAATTCAAGTGCAGCAATATACTGTAATTTTAAATATTACGCTTACTTTTAATTATTTACTTCATATTATTTTAATAAAATTCTCAGATTCTTATCTTCCTAGAAAAGTCCAATTTTAAGGTTCAGATGAATTTTCATTTTCCATTTGAAAGAGAGATGTTGACGGAACACAGAGCACCTAATGTACTTTCAGTATTACAGTGAGTATAAAGACCTTGAAACTGTTCACTGACCAATGTAACTGGGTTAATGTTCAAATCAAGGTTTAAAATCCACAGAAATCAAGGAAAAAAAAATGAAATTTTCAACTGAAGCAAAAGAGTAAACCTTAGGGTCATCGATTTCAATCGGTTCAATATCAACAAATCGTCTTGCGGAGTAATCCTTGCACACATAAGTTCCATTACTGAAACATTATTATAATGAGGTAATAGGAAATAGATTTGGTTGGATTAATCTGACTGAATTTAACAGAACGTTCTGTGCTATCAAAGAACAAAATTAGAGTACTGTAGGAATTTTAACTTTTATAAGACATAATTTGGGTCAGAAATATTAATTCAACATGTAGGAATTTAATTAACTAGGACTTTTAGAGGGAAAAGAATTAAGTTTGTGGTATTGGCATGAAACGCGTACACTTTCTTTTTAGTTAACATGATAATATCACTAAAGAGGAAAATATATATGCTCTGGAACTGCTGACGAGTATGCAGGAGCTTCTTCGCACGCTTTTCATTCAAACAAATCAACGGTCCACGCTTTACCAGGTAGCGACCTGACGAAACCAGCGGAATACGTCTAAATGAGAGGTACTGTATTAACAAAGTTAAAATTTAAAATTTCTTCCTGTAGAATGAACAATGAACTAAACATTTTCCTTAATAGAATACCTCAGATCTGATGATTTGTAAATCAAACGGCGTTCAATCTCTAGTAACTGCTCGGTGCGCTCCATATGTCGGGCCCCCTCATTGCAGCACCTCACAACCTGAAATTCAAAGAGTAAATTTCAGGAAAAAATCTGATTTAGAGAGGACCGGACTGTAACTGATCTTGTTTTCAATTTCACGAGCTTACTTTAAATATCAAATAACAGCTCAACTATTTGGAAACAGACTAGTACCTTCAGAAAATTAATAGGAAACGAAGGCTTTTTGACAGTGCTGGTGAAAAGCAAATTCTCTTTAACCTTACAGTAAAATTTCTGATTAATAGACAAATCTTGCCTTCGGTATTGAATGCATATTTCCAATAATTGGTATCTTTCAAAGTAAGGAACATACATAATTGGCTAGATGCAATGCAACTTGAGCTGTCTGATAATTTGTCGAATCTTGCTGTGTATAGTCAAGAATCGCAATCACCAAAAGAGGATAACGAGTAATTCTTTGCATAGGTAACATCAGGAATGAACGCATATCCAATCCCTGGCACAAACGATCGCCTTCCAAGCGCTGAATGCAAGAGAGAAATGAAGGATTTTCGGACCTGCAATTAGGATAATTTCGAATTTTCAGAGCAGTTCCAACATTAGCATTCAATTTCGTTCACTTTGTGTCTAATGAAGGCAAGAAATTAACAACTCTAAGACAGAATCATTAAGACTGGGTTACAAATATGATTTAGATGGCGTAAGACTATTTTGTGAATTGCTACTAGTCTTTAAATGCATTGACTGACTTGAGTTTCCGGAGCGTCCGATCTTGATAAATTTGATTAGAACAGTATTTAACATAAGGATCAAAATTAGCTTCAAAATGATCACATAGAATGTCGCAAACATCGGACAGTACCAAATTCTCTTGCAACCGATTTTCAAGATCCGACAATAATCTGCAACGAAACCACTGGATATTAAAAGCATTTGTTTCTTCATATGTTTTCCAATAAAAAATTTTAAATATTTGCGAATGAAACTGAGGTAATAGACAAAAACAATGGCAACATCTGAAATCTAAAAACTTTCAGCTTCTTAGATTAAAATCCATAATGGATGGGTTAGTCATTTAAATACGTAATGTGTTTCAAAAATTAAGGTGGATAAAATACTAGCAAACTTCCTGGCCTTTCACTACAGTCTCGAACAGCGAATATATTGCTAAAAAGTTGTTTTCGCTCTTCATTTGTTATCACTGATGAAGGTCTTTTGGAACCTGGAAATTTAATGCAATTTAAGCACTGTGCCTTTCTTTCGCAAAAATTCTGATAAAGTATTTTCAAAAAAAAAAAGCTTGCCGAGCATTTCAGGAGCAGCCATGAAATGAGTAATTAGGATATTCACTGAACGAAGATAAGATGCTTCACTAGTGATTACTTCAAAATATGCTTCCTGCAACTTCTTCGTATCTTCGTCAAGTCTTTCTAGTAAACCCGCGTTTCTTACCTAGAAAGAATCTTACCTAAAACTGAAACTGATAAAATCTTGGATGCTAGGATAATTTTAAAAGAAAAACATAGTAGTGGAGACGTTATACATGAATCAACTGAGAATCTAGTGTTCCAGTTTGATTCTTATTACATTTTCTTAAGACTCTCTAATTACTCAATAACGGAAAGATGTTTTTCAGTTTCTTTTTTATTCACGGTTAGAACCAAAGGGAATAAACAGAAATCTCAGTTGATTTGCATAACCTGAAACATGATAATTAACATTCAAATTTTCAACTGCAAAAGAATAATTTATCAAAAATTGAATTGAAAGAACAACCTTTCATTATTTCGGTCAGAAACTGAATAAACCGTGAAGAGATATTTAAGGATAGAAGAAAGATTAGATCACTAACCTTTTGATTTAATTTGGTCGAATAAAGATAAAATGATAGGAGACACTGTCAGAACATGATATAATAAATCATAGCAATAATATCATAACAAATATTAAATCATCAGATGCTTTGTAACGAAAGAATAAAACTCTTCATTCATCAGAAAAAGAAGTTAATTCATCAGTAATTTAATCCATTACTTCACCAAAGATTTTGGCCAACTAAAGAAACTAGGAAAAAAACTTACCTCCGGAAGTTCACACCATAAAGACCGTTGACTAGCGAAGTGGCTACCTGCAACTAAACGGTCACGTCTCATTGATGTGCTAGATGTAAGCTGTGACATTGTTGTAGAACAATCTGCGCCACGTCCGCTATCGGTTGATGCGATTGAAGCAGTTCGTTCCATCTGAAGTTTATTTTACTTTATAGAGTACGAGTTAAAGAGCGAAATATTTGCATGAGAATCAAATAGAGATGTCCAAGAATTTCCTTTTTTTTTTTTAACCTTGGAGATACTCTTTCCACCAAAATTCGGTTGGCTGATTTCTTGCTCGTCAGTTTCATAAATTATTTGTTTGTTTTGTTCCATCATATAGATTTGATAGAGCGGTTGTGGATCGGGAATTATCCTACAAGTAATGTTTTGTTTCTAAAGTGATTGCGATACCATTAAATTTTGATTTGTTGGACAATGAATAAAACTTTAAAAAGAAAAAAAGATGCAGGGTACCTTGCAGTATAAATTGAGCGATCGATTTCTTTTAAGGTATAATCCGACGACGTGCTTGGCAAACAATTATGTTCAGGTGATGGCACAGCTGATGAAATCTACGACTTAATTTTGCTTAACTTTATACAAAATACTGATCATGACTTTTGGACATATCATTAGTGGTTTAGTTCACGCTAATTTCAAATTAGCAAGATTTTAGTCTCATGACAACATTTCTGTCACAAATTCTTCTAATTAAAATCTAAAATAAAGGAAAACTCACTACTGTTTCATAACCTGTTGCTGGCCTTAGTTTACCATTTTTAATCTGACAACAGACTCCATAATTATTATCCTCATTAGAGCTTTTAATGTTTCTACAACTGCTGCTTGACGCATCATCTAATTTAGTCGTAATCGAGGTAGTATCACATGGCAGTGGATCGGCACTCATAGATCTTCTTTTTGACTCAAGTACAATATCTAAAAAGAGAAGAGATGAAGTATTAAAATGGCCTCTTACAAGTAAGTACCAAAATGAAGCTTTAAAAGCAACGAAAGATAAAAAATATTTCAGCACTAGCGGGGCTAGCACTTCAATTACCGGGAAGATTGCCATGAGTCTGGAATCTGAGGCGAAGCTCCCGTTCTATTTCGGATAGCATCGAGGATGGTTCATCTGATGTATCTTTGCCAAAATCAATTGCTTCATAAGACTGATTTTTTACCTGTTCTGCAGAAATAAAAAATCGATAGTTAGTTAAATTAACGAACTTATCCCATTTATACCCATCATTATTAAATATCATGGCAACAACTTTTTTTAAGATCCGTTAATTTCGTGGAAAATTTACCTCCATTAAAAGAATTCCGTTCGATTGTGCCAGTGAGATCGTCTTCATCAGAGGACCAAACATCACCATAAATGCATTGCTCGTCTAATGGAAAATCTATTTTAGCCAAAACTTTATCGTCGCAATGGTCTTTTACCTTTTCTCGATCAGTGTAAAATATCGATGAAAGTCGTTTACATCGTTGTTTTTCCAACGACGCTGAGCTTACTTTGAATTTGATCTGGCCAACCTTCAAATCACTTACTATCACTTATTTAGAAACTTTTAATGACAATTTTAAGATAACGAAAAACATCAAATATTTCAATAAATAGCACGAATAGAATTTCGAAAGTTAGGAGGCTGCCATGAATTCAAAAGCATGCGCATTTTCCATGCTAGGAAGATTTCACGTTGAGCAATTAATTCTTTTCAAATCTATATAAATGTTAAAACATTTTTTAGGTAGTTTTATATTTTGCACCAATAATTTCAGAAAATTTGATTTTGTTAGCTCAATAGCTTACTTTTGATTTGCTGAAAAACCAAAGTAGAAGAATTGAAAAGGAACGAAATCAGACTCTATCAGCTGTTTGCATCTATCTTGATCAAAAAATACTACACCGTCAAAAGGATATCAATGCCCATTCTCTAAAGTATGACGATATTTTTAAATTAATGGATCGAGATATACATACTTCCTATTGCGATGTGGACTGATAGGATGAAAAGGACGGCTTTTGAATTCAGAAAGTAACTTTACCTTCAGAGATGACAAATAATCAAAACATACAGGAGGTAAACTTCGTTTAAGATGCTTAAGTACCTGACAAAACACCGAAACTACACACTGGAAGAAAAAAAGACACTCTCCATTCTCAAAAAGGAAAAGACGTAAGACGAGAGTGACCTGAATGAAGAAGACATATTCAGGTGGTGATTTAGGATGCATTTGTCGAGTTTATGTAGTTCTAATGACATGTATCTGAATTATTTCTGTTAAGTTCTAGGAAAGAATAGCTGTTTTTTCGAACTTGACTTGAAAGTAAATATGACTATTAATATATGTAATCAATTAGTCAATCGCTAATTTTGAACTTTTCCATTGAGAAAGAAAAATAGCAAGCCCGCAACCTTTTTCGTGATGTTCAGTTGAATATCGGATTTGATTCGGAGCAGTCTATCGAATTCTAAGGCACTTTTTGGCCTTCTCAACAGCATTGTTTTTTCACGTGCTGCTACACTACTCTGAAAAAAAGCGTTTCTTTAAAACTGAAAAACAATTTATGGAAAACTTTTGGTCACAAATCTACGCGAAAAACTTACAAAATTTATTTATAAATTATCCTTCTCAAAAAAAAACTTATAACTTCAAATCATTCAAAAGTACTATGCGATTTTCTTGTTGAAACACCGAAAATGTTTTACTTTTACCTTTAACACAAAAAAAATTTTCTTTTGTTTCGAAAAAAGTTTTTTTGCATTAAAGCTTTCTTTTTTATTAAAAGTAATGAAAATTCGAATTTAGATAAATTTTTTACATGATCATACAGTGAGTTTGATATTCCTTTTATAAAGAGAATATTTATAAGAGGACACAATAGTAGAAAATTTCCAGTTTTGTTTCTAACACAGTATTTAAAGAACAATTATTGAATTATCAAAATTAAATTAAATGGACTAAGGGAAAAAATTTTTTTTTAGATAATGGCAAATCCTTAAATTTGGAGATTTATTAAGTAGTATATAGGAAACGAATCAAGAAAATATGGGGATGAAATTTTAAATGATAAATATCACTTTTGTCTTGAAGAGAAACTAAATTTGAACAAGAAGTGATGTTAATGGTTTCCATAATCCCATTTTGCACAATTAGATTTTATTTTCAGAAGTTTCTCCTTTTTTCCTCAAATTTCGTAATTTGGCAAAATCCGTTGAACGAAAAATGACGCTAAAGTCTCTTTTTTTGTTTATACCAATGTTTGCATAAGATTACTGGAATTCGAAACCTCTCTACCTAAGCTTGTAGCGAAATAGTGGCAAAGAAAGCTTAATTGATGAAAGTAAACAATATAAGTGAAAATTACTAATGATTAATTAACGAAATGTTTGCATCAATCGTACGAAATTACTTTTTTATTCTTCATATAATATTTCCCTTCGTTTGACATTCGCAACGTTGCTCCGAAATAACTGCAGCCAGTATTGCTATCACTCAAACCATTTAATTTTTTTCCTCCTTCATCACCGTAAGACTCATCCTGTTCACTATAAAAATTGTCACTAATATTATTTATTTGCATACATGTGCATTTTTGGGTGATAAAGTAACAGTATTTTCAAAGATTTAGAGAACTCTAACTCAGAAGGTATTGGGATTGATAAGTTTGAAACAGAAAAGGCTACAGTAAGATCAATTAACGGTTTTAATTAGAAAATCTAATAAATCCAGAAGTTTACCTAATTACCTTACAGGCATCCTGCAAAATTCATGCATATGTATTTTATCCACGCCACTCATTTGTAGGACATAAAACCGTCTTTTTAGTAACTGTATCATATTTAGACACTATTTTGTCAAGAGAAACTAGTTTGAAAGTGCTTAGCTTGCCTTTCATGTGAAAAATTTGTGAAAGTTGCGTAGATATCTAAAAGAAATATATTGTAAAGGACAAATAAAAAAGTAAGATCGACTTTCACTCTTTCAGTCTTCTACTACAAAACTGGATAATAAATTGCGATCATTTTATTCAAGTCTAGAAGCTGGAATAACTTCCTCAATGTTCACATTTTTGGCTGTGAAATCCCTTCTCTTTGTTTGAACTTATCTATCCAGATAAAGTTGAAATTACTAAACACTTAAATGGGTCACGGAGTAAGTACTTTACCTACATCAATCTTAAAAGCATACGTCCGAAGAATTACAAACCTTCGATCAGAATTTGCATCTTGCATATTAATTGACTCATCAGTAGTTTTGGTCCCATCAATTCCATCGTTCTCCTGAGACAAAAAATTTTAATACATCAGCAGGATGAATGCTGGTTCCGACAGTAGCTGACGAGTTCAAATATTTACCTTAACATGGGTCGGCTGTTCAATTTCGTCGTACATTTCGTCGTTAATAGAATCCTGGGGTGAGAGCACAGGTGGTGACGGTGGTGGTATTGATGGTACACTAAAGCAAAGTATAAGTAACGTTGGGTAATTATTGCTCAAATAATGGATCAGTTTGGGAAAAATTTTTGTACACAATGGACAAGATTTACTATTTCAGCATATTTTCACAGCATTTCAAGTTTAAGTTTCCAAATGTTTGGAAGTTGATATTCTAAAAGGTAAAATTGATGCTTTTATTTTAATACTTCCTAAAATTGCATTTGCCTAAAAAAAATTAGTCTCTCCAAAGTGTCATTTCTAAAGAAAAAATTTCCGGTATTTTCACCTCGGTATATGTTCGCTGTTGGGAGATCTCCGTTCAAATCGATGAAATTTTGATGGTATATTCCCATTATTATCCACGGCACTTTGCACAACAGCCTGGTCAGCATCGAAAGTGCCCTTTAGATTAAGTTTTTTCTTGGTAGTCTCGACTGTCCTATCTCTCTCAAACTGAGAAGAAGGTGTCGGAGATTGAGTGGGTGGTGGTGGTGGTTTCATTTTGGGTTTCTTAATCTCTTCGTTAATGAAACTTGCTCGTTTACTGGTCGTCGCGGTCTTAATACTTGATCTCTGGATAGGTTGTAAGGTAAGCAACTCATTTTCTATCCCTTTCACGTCTTCAATTTGTAATTCCGTTATTCGCATTTTATCAAATGGTAAGTTAGGCTCTTCTATAGCGTCGTTTAAAAATAATGTTTTCCTTCTGGAATCGTTTCCTTCTTCTGATATTGGTATTTCGCAAGAATCAATCGTATTCGATGGAGAGCTCCGTGAACTTGTTTCAGCTACTGAAACGTTCGCTTTCAGTCCTTCTAGGAAGGGGTTCTGGATTCCTCTGCAGGCAGTTTTACTTTTGAGTGCTGCAGGTTTAAAAGGCGGAGGTGGTTTCGGACGACTTCTGCATTCTCGTCCTTGCTCCGTGACGTGTAAAGCGGAACTAGTGGCATACATCGACTGCACAAGCAGAGACGTGTCGCAAGAGTCATCGCATCTAATGTTTCCTGACATCACAGGTGTCGCAAGCGCTATTACACTATCTGCTTTATTACTTTTCATCATTGACTTCCTTGTTATGTCCCGCCTAAAAATCAGATTTGAACAAATGAAACTTGCAAGATTTCCTCACTGAAGTAGAAAATTATAGAGTATTGCATAAGTTACACAAACATCTTCGACAGACAATAAAATTTTTAGGTCCTTTACTAATTAATTTAAAATTCTAATTCGAATGATTCATTCTTTGGGAATAATGATGACACAATAAATATTCAGAATATTTCATTTTGATTGCAATAGGAACAATTTCAGAAACAAATTCTTTTGGCGTGGTTATGAAAGACTGAGTGAATGAAAAAATTTGATGATCTCCATGTCAAATCCGTAAATATTGATAAAATTTTCCAAGTAAATCGACTCATCGACTTTCAATCTTAAGAAACTTTTCTTCCTCATATATTTACTTACTAAAGGAGTGTGACCTGGTCTCGGTTATTCCTCACTGGTCTAGATTCAGTTATTCCACCTTCGAATGTTGTTTCCCTGCCTACTGACATAACACTAAAGATTTCATTTCTCACTTAAAATTTGCCTATGGGAAATAATAGTAATTATACAGATTCTATGAAGTTGTTAAAATTTGTTCTCTTGAATGAAAATTCCAAATGTAACTGGTTACCGCTTCCACTTGTACTTAACCGAGTGTTTCTCAAACCGAAAGGACTCTCTGCTTTCATTTCCATATTTTATTTCAGATATTTAAATAATTGAGTAAAAACAAAATCAATAAAAAGTGAAAAGTAATGTTTCCAATAAATCAGAAAGGAGAAATTTCCTATTTCGCAAGGATTCACAATTCACTGTTTGGGTCAATAAGGAAATTGTTAGTTGATGAAAATGTCTCACTAAGAACACGCAAACATGCAGTGGTCTGTCATTTCGAAAATTGAAATTTTACAGAATTTAATGGTTTATATACTATATAGAAGAGAAAAAGATAGTTTTAGAAAAGCCTTTCATTAAAATGATGGTAGTAATTTTAGAATTGACAGGCCAAATGGAAATTTAAGATTTAAGGAAAAATATTACAATTGATCTCTGTACATGAGGATTATTTGACAGTCAGACTTCAAACAGTTCTGGACTGTGAGTGAGAAAATAAGGCTAAGTAATAACTATTTAAGACTAACTACTTTAAGAAAAAATTATTCGATCTTTAGTGTAAAATTTTAATATTAAACAGCAAGACTTTTTTAGTTTCTTTCCTTAACTTTAAGAATTAGAATTTCAATCGTTTGAAAGAATGTTTCCTGTTGAATTTGGACAGTTTAAAATTGTTCCTTCTAGTAATAATTTCGTCGTTTAATTTGGAATGCGAAATTGGATAATTTCTACTGGTCAATAAATATGGTGGAAGGAATTTTCACAATTCAAAAAATTTTTTGATATACAAACTCTGAACAGTTGAATTTTGAAGAAGAAGTAAAAAAGTAGTAAGGAAGATATTAAGAGAAAGAAAAAATCTTCAAATTTCAAATTGCTATTTCTGTAGACTGAAGCCAATGGACCGATAAATATGTGTCTTGTTTGTAATATTATTTATCCTAGAGAATTGCTTTTTGGCTTGATGGAAGCTATATTTCACAGATAAGCACACTGCTTATGTCGGAAGTGAAACAATAGAAAAATGAAATTGGCAAAATACTTTTTGATTGATTTCAGCAGGAATGGAAATGGAAAAACTTGTTGGAGGAAGGTATTTGTAATTGGCATTTTTTTTTTTTCAATAAAGAGTATCGAAAGTTTTTATTTTATCGTTTTTCGACTTCCACTGCTAAGATTGGTTTTGATTGACAGTACAAGCCGTGAACAACTTTCCGCTATAACATGTAAAGGAGATCCAAACTAATGCCATGATTTTTTCCCTTCTTTCATCTCTGAATCTCAGTTTTAGTTCTTAATCTTTGTTAACCTTAAATGACAGGATTTCCGTTTTTCAGTCTTACAAAACAGTAAATGAATAAGAAGTTCTAATTTTCCATGTAAGTAAATCCAATGAATATCGGCATACTGGATAATTCAGTGCCAATCCCAAAGAAAAAAAAAGCTCCAAATGTTAGCTTTGAAGACTTAGACCGAGTAGTGGCTCAAATGTCAACAAAAAGAACTTGTAATAAAATGAATTCGTTACAACATATTGTCGAAAGTAAGTGCATTTATCCTCTTCACATTGGAGAGAATAGGATGACGCGCGATGACCTTGAAAATAAATTCTACGGCTGAAGAGCAAGAGGCAAAATCTGTTAGTATTACTGGTCCTGATGAGAACGAACTGAAGAACTGAAAGGTGAAGTGATAAGTGTTGATAAGGTAAAAATGGTACCAAGGCAGTACGGCTGATGGACTTTTTGAATCGTTCAAGGCATATTATTTAATATGAGGGATTATTAAATGAATTCCTAATCTGAAATTTTATCCTTAAATAATTTTCAATTTTTTCGTAAAAAAATATCAAATTCATTGCTGAAAAAAAAAGCGAAATTGATTATGATGCGATTTTTCTAAAAATAATCCGATTTCTTTTACGAATTATATTAAATTAAATACTAATTCTAAAAATAAATATTGTAAGACTTAATTATTACTACGTTACTTTAATTCGACCTAATATCACCTTTACCTCTCACTGCGTGCAATAAAATACTGTTAATTCTTATTTCATATAACAAGTATATTAAAGTGACACCAAATTAACTACATAATCTGCTTATTATATTTAATTATTAAACTTTTCTGATATACCTGTTAAATCTAATTTCTCTGCAGTAATTCTCTATGTCGTTGATCATAGCATCTTCAGGTATTCTTCCACAAGATTTTTTTAATGAAAGTATCTAAGTTAAAAATTTTCTAAGAAGAGATAGGAACTCCTGTCATCAAAAAGTGAATTTTATGACAGAAGGAAGGTGTGACGAAGAAAAGCTGACAAGTTTGTTCGCACAAAAATTATACTAATAGAAAAATTAAGTGATGGAAAGGATGGAACTCTCTGAAAGAACAAACCTGTTGAGGGGACAGTAGTAAAAATAGGAAAATAAATATTTGAAGTTGAGCAGAACTTACGTTGACTGGAAAGTCGAGATCGGATCGACCAATTCAGTTATTTAATGAAGCATATTGTTAATGGAGTGGTGTTTGAGACGCAGTCCTGCAGTCATTTTGCAAGACTTACAAAGCGAACCGTTCAACAACCTATCACAAAATCTGAGAAGACAATTTAGCAAAGGACTAAATTTAGGTTGATCACCCACATCAGTCTATTAAGAGGATAATTTGAATTTAATTATCGAAATTATAATAACCGATCAAATAGACAACTTCCAATAATGGTTCAGTACAAATTTCATCCGAATGACAGGTAAATCAATTAAATTACTGGCAAAACAATGCCCAAAGTGCTGCGCTAAGCGAAAGTGTTGAGAAAGTGTGCATAAATTTATAAAAATTGAGAGGTTGCAAAAAAGTTTGCGATTGCTTGTTTATTTTCCTCTACCATACAGTAATTCTTGAAATGATCGAGACCGAACAAAAAAGTTGTCCCATCAACTATTCTTCATTCAACGACATCACTGCCAGGCACCGAAAAATTCTACTTTTAGAAACCGGCTTCTACAGTGTCGCACAGGAACGTGTTCTTCTTTTCGAGAGCTCACCAACTGTCTCTTTGAAAAGGGATCTTTTCCTTCACTTAGAAATTATTTATATCCAGAATCTTTAACATTTTTCCCTTAGTTATTGAAAACTGAAAGAATTATGGATTGTTATTACACTCGTTATTTGCAAAGAATCACATTCAGACAAAATCTGACAGGACCAGAATTATAGACGTTTGAATTTTATCCAAAAATTGAAATAATTCAAAATTAAAGCAAAGTAATAAGAGTAAGGCTACTGATGTGTTCAAGTTCCATTATATAGTTATCGGTTGCACGCATATAGTACTTAAAATACAAGAATAATTTAGATTCGAGAGTACAAATAAAAGTGGGGAATAGCTGCAATAAATTCAAATAAAAGTTTTGCATTCATTAATATTCCAAACTCAATCTGAAAGTCTATAAAACAAATATTTGGCGAATGAGTACAGAATCTATAAAATTCTAATACACTATTAAAACAAGAAGGGAAGGAAAACAAAACTTGCAGAGAATGAAAATTCGGATTAAACAGAAAGGAAAATGAAATAGCCAGTGTAAAATGTCTTGTTATTACATAGCATTATTCCGTCAATATGAATAAAATTACCAGAAAAGACGTTGAGAATGCTGTTTTACTTCAACACATATTAAACTGCATAAAAAATTGAGAAAAATGAGTGAAAATGAAGAATCTGAGAAAAATGACAAAAAGAAACGGGGTGAAACAAAATATTCACTAAAAGGGATTACCTGGTAATATTCGTCCATTTAAAATTTGCTGATTGGATATAATTAAGTCTAATTTTTCACAAGATGAAATTTTATATCAGTGAAGAGACGATTTATTGGTTCATAAACAAATATCCACTGCCATATTGTCGCCGAAATATTTCAGAAGTTTTGTATAGTTTAAATATAAATCACTCAAAAATAGATTTATTGGGTGATACCCTTTTAATATTGAAGTAAATCGTGCAAGTACTCAAAATCGTGAATATGAATTAATACAATACTCAATCTGTTTTGGCACACTTTCAGAAAGATAGAGGCCATTTACAAAGTTTAAATTAAAAAATCTTCACAGTGTTAGTGGCAAAAAAATTGATCCGGATAATTTATTTTTCATCTAATTTAATTTTCAATTTCACATCGTTTTCATGCAAAAAACAAAAGAAAAAGAAAAATGTATTTCACTATACAATGATGAATCATTAGTTTAAATTGTGCATTGCATTAAGAAATTTTCCGAAATGGTATATGATTTGCTCACCTGAATTTGGTCGACAACAGAAATTCACATATGTAAGTAAAGAGACAATTTATTTAATCGACAGTGATAATTCAAATAGTTAAATCGAACCTGATAGCAGTGAGAAAATCCGTTTGGTCTGATAAACATTCTTCATGGCTGTAACTTTTGGAAATTGAACTCTGTCGGCTAGCAGTCATTGATGACCTTCCACTTGGCTGAATGTCCGTGTGACTTTTTGACTGAATTATGTGGCTTATTAGCAAAATAACCTATATGGGTCAAATTGGTCCCACTGCAAATACTCAATTTCAATGGGAAGAAAATTTAGCTTAAGCTAACTGATGTTGTTTCCTTTTTTCAAAAACTGTGAAACAAAGAAAGAAAGATGAAGCTAATTTATAAGAAACATGTAATAAAATG